>JAPYYT010002465.1:0-25240 GCA_030522565.1 Ceratosolen corneri | reverse complement strand
AAAAAAAAAAAAAAAAAAAAAAAAAAAACAAGAAAAATAAATAGAAAAAAAATAATAAAACACGTAAGTAATCTTGTAGTGAGCATAAATGTATTAGCAAGTCCTTAAGGACACTGCAAGGAATGCAGCTTTTTCTGGGGAAGCTCAGTACGCTTATTAGGTTGTCATTGTGCAGCACTAAAAGCAGTTTCAACGATAAAAAGAAAAAAAAAAAAACTTGTCATCTTCGTGAAAGTCGCGCTTCTTTAAATAATAATCGAATAGAGCTGATCGATTAGATTTGCCCAACTTGTCTCTCCTTTAATTCAACTTGGTATCTCATATTTATCACTCTGGAGCATAGAGTCCACGTAGCTATTAGTCAACAACGATAAAAAAAAAAAAGAAAAATAATATAAAATAACTATAATATATATATAAAGGAAAGGGAAAAAAATATTAGAGACATACGGATTTAAAGAGAATATTAATGAACAAAAGACGATTTATTGCCGGTGGCGTGCTTCCACTGCAACTAAATAGCTTCGACGATAGATGAAAATTTATAATTTGTTCGCGCTAAATTGTAACGAGTAATTGCACGAGTGGAAGATTTAAATTCATTTGAATTAAATTTAAATTAAAAAATTGATCTATCGTACAATTAATAATGATTTCCGAGGAATTTCCCGTAATCCCAGTAACTATAGTTTACAATATTTTTAAATTCTTAAAGAATTTTTTCATATTAGCCATACATTGCAAGTAGCAAATGAATTAAAACGGTTGGAAAAGCAAACAACTAATTAAAAAAACTAATAAAACTATAGGAAAAATGTAACCACGTACCGTAGTTATTTATTTACATACACGCGCGCACGCACGCACGCACGCACACACACACACACATATTGATTATATTTTTATCGTAGAAATATAAAACTAAGTTTTTCACCGTTATACCGTTCGAATATTCTTCCAAGCTTACGGGGAGAGGGGGAGGGAGAGAGCGAGAGAGAGAGAGAGAGAGAGAGGAAAATGGAGAAAACTTACGAGTCAATGCAGGCATTGTTTCTGTATATCGCAAATGTATAATATTTTATTAAAAAAGAAATTATCTATCGTGACATATCGTTTATGAATAATTATCAAAATGAAGCTCAAATTTATTAACCGTGCCAATTGACATCCAATAATAAAGGCAGACTTGGTACGGTTTGAATCGACCACGAATATAATAAGGGGAAACCTACTAAACCGAGAAACAAAGTAAGCGAGTAAAAAAGAGCGTGAGAGAGCGTGAGAGAGAGCGTGAGAGCGAGAGAGCGTGAGAGAGAGGAATCCTTAATGTTTGCGAGTAAAGTAATTCTGGATTTATGACGTAGGCTAGTCGGCTAATGACAAGAGCCACTGACAAGCATTGATCGAACATGGAACAAGCCAATCTGGAATATCGTCCCACGACCGAGAACAAACCGCACGAGGATCGTACATCTCGCTTTCATTCGATCGATAATTCTCTCAATCTCTGCGTCAATGTCCGTTTTGTTCCTACTACACCAATGTATTAGGTAGTAATCGAAATATTCTATAAATAATTGATTGTTTATTATATGCGACCAAAAGCTAAATCTATTCGACCTCCGATATATTCAATGTCAATAATGATTTTTTCGCGTCTCACGTAATACGCAGCTCGAACTTATCACATGGATTGATCATTATTATATTACAATTTTCGGCGCAAGACTCCAACAGTACAAAATCATTGAACTTTGAGTAATATACAACTCAAATTACAACTTACAAAATTACTATATCACGTTAATAAATATAAAGTACAAAAGCATTTGTAGAGGCAGCAGCATTTACTTGAAGAGATTTCCTCGTGAAAAGAGTAGTTGAACTTTCATTGATCTACGTACCGCGCGTGTGTGTGGATGTGCAACGGGAGATTTCTTTCATTAAAGCCTAGAAAAACCAAAAAAAATAAAATCAATTACTGAAATACGTATTGGCAAACCAGTTCAAACTCTCCTTATTACTCTCACATGCAGATTATTCATATTGTTGAGAATGGCACCTGCATTTAAGGATAAATAAGAATGGGCATTGAATAATCTAATTCAGCCGATAATAAATCATATCGATAAAAAAATTGCGTAATAAATCTTTGTGATATAATGCAAACAAAAATTGATTGGTGATTTTGAATCGTAAGATGTCGATAAGCGTAGGTGCGGAGCAAAAAATGATTTACTACCTAATACATTAATTTTGATAAGCCTATTACTGACAGCTGTCAACATTCAAAACATTGAGAAAATCCTTGATACATTCTTCAAATTATAATCACATTACTTTGAAGAAATGTGGATAATTACACCTTTAAACGATAATCACAGTTTCTTTTTTTTTTAATAAAATTCAGGCTCGGCTGTATTTTATTTTTTCTATTGAAACAATCGTACAAGCAAGAAACTGTGAATCCAATGAGTCTACGTTAAAAATATATTGTACTCGGGGTAAACGATAAATTATAATTTTTCATCGTTGTAAATCGCAATTTGTACGTGCGAATTGCTGAGAGGGAGAGAGAGAGAGTTAATGTGCCACCCTCTTGCAAAGGATCGACACAACAATTGAAAAGAAATTCGCCAATTAGTCTGAATATGCGACTTGGCCGCGGTGAAATCGATCTCAAAAATATGTAATTCATGCGACTATCGGCACTCTATATCCTTAAGCATCGCGAAGCCGTATACAAACTTTGTATATAATTGTACTTAAGAGAAGCAACAAAACAAGCAAAAACAAAAAAACAAAAAAAAATACAAAAAAGGAAAAAAACAAAAGAAAAAACCCAATAATTCATGAGCGAAATAATCGTCGTGTGCATTTATCTCATTGTTGTCGACGAGAGATATAAGTAAGGATATCGCGCATGCTTGTACAAAATAGAAATTATTTATCCCCATCTCTAAGAAATATATATATATTTATTACGAAATAATTTAAAGATTTATTCGAATTTATATATATATATATATATATATATATATATATATATATATATATATATATATATGATTTGTATCCGGATGATGAGAAGATAAATGAATCTGGAGGGATTTCAAATAGTTAATAGGCAATGTTATTAAAACTATATAGTCGATGTTAGAAAAGATATAATGAAAAACTAACTCAAAGAATATATTTTAAAATACATTTTTTTAAATTCCATTCTTATTGAATTTTACAGAATATATTTACTATACGTGTGCTATTTATTAATATTTGTAATATTAAGCTCTGTCAGATGAAACAAAAACTAAAAGCTGTCAACTAGCCCTACCTTACTCTCCAATTACCCTTTATATTTTAATATTTCAAACAATATCAAATACGTTATGCATTATAGGTAAAAGAGAGGTTTCCATGAATAATTATAATTGAAAATGCGCAATGGAAAAAGGCAGACAGACGACGCTTCACGTCGGCACGTCGATCAATAATACTCTAATCCGATAACTAACGCAAAAGAAGAAAAAACAATGACAGATATACTGAGTTTTACTTCTACTGCTCACTCGATTACGCAACCCTATTCAATATTACTTAGTAATACGAAAATTTTTTTTAAACCATTATCAACGGAGAAAACAATTCGATAATTTATGGGAAATGTGAGCACTCTAATTTTCCATTTCTATGAAAATTATATTCCAAATACAAAAGCAAAGTGTACATCTGTACTATGAAAATTGTATCAAAAACAAATTGACACGATCAATTTTAATACTTCAATGAGTAAACTGTAAATGTTTCTTATGCGCATCGAGTCTTTGAGAGGCATAAATTGCATAAACACCGTAATACCGATTTTAAAGGAAAATTCTGTAAACCATCATTTTCATCGCACCCCCGTTATAATTTACATTACACGCAAGTACGTCGAATTTATGATTAATCGATACTGTATTTTGATGAACGTAACGAATTGGCTGATTTCGAAGCATTGCAATGAATTACATGAGACAACTTTGCAAAACGTTTGAAGATAATGGCATGAAATTTTCCACATAGCATACGATATTGATGTTCTCGACGTAAATATTGTCAAATTAATAATACATACCGATAGGACACACATTTTAGGAAGTGGTGGATGCTAGTGTTAAAAATTGTTCAAATTTCATCCTCAATAGTCGATTGAATCGAAAGGATAATAAGCCTTTCCTAATATTTTCATTTTCGTGCGCAGATTATCTACATATTCGAGCGTAGCTACACGCGTTAGAAGGAGAGAAAGTATTTATGCTTTGTTGATAATAAGTGAATCAATACGATAACAAAAGGTTTCCCAAAGTGTCGAGTTTTCGTGTACATAGCAGCTTACTTTTTGCAATTTTGCTCGATTAACGCATATAACCAAATAATCTGCCTAAATTTGATATTGAGAAAGGCTAAATCTCCAATTATATCTCGAGCATCTCGGTTAAGCAGCACTGACAATCGCATACCTTCATTGTTGTCTTCGTATCATTGTTGTTATTATACGAGAGGAGACACAAACACCAAGCGCACGTTCCACACGGCACGCTCAACACACCTACGCGCGCACACACACGCGCGCGCATATAATTATGCTCCAGGCGTCGTTTATCGCTTATTAAAACTTTTATACTCGGCCGAAAAGTGACAGCTATTTATTTTAATTATCAAGCACTAACTTCTTTTATCTTTCTCCGAGAAATTCAAGCGTCAAAAGGATGGTAAAAAATAAAAATTTCTTATATACAATAATAATAATAATAATGAATTGGCTGTATTGTTATCTCAAAAAGCGAGCAACTCTTGTTTGTTTCAAAATATCCTCGGGACGATTTAGGAAATTTGCAGCTCCCAACTCTTGACCAACCAAATTAACAATTAATTCCCATAAATGCTATTACTACGAAATTATCTGCCATTATTTAAAGATTGCCGTATACAAAAATTAACTTTTGAACTGTAAAGAAAAAAACAAAAAAACAAAGAGAGAAACGCCAACGTAATCTCCCGCAAATAAAAAAACATAAACTAAATTGTCGCAACTGTCGGACTATAATGTAAATTCCATGTACGAGGATGTTAAGCAGTTTTTCCCCCCAAGTGTGCGTAATAAAATGCCGAGCCGGTGTGGAACGAGAAGATACGAGTTAAAAAAAGGTTTGTGTCTGAATTTTACACGAATGCACGAGTCATTCTCCGAGATAACCGGAAAATAGCATATATTGTTAAAAAAGAGAGAGGCAAAGAAAAAAAAAGAAATGCAAATACCAAAGGAAATCAGCGAAAATAAAAATTAAGCTCATGCCCTCTCGCTGTGAATTATTCTATGAAAATAGACATTTTTATTATTTTTAAATACTGAGACTTCAGAATCTATTACCACGAAACTGTCTGTATAAACTTATAATTCACATTTACATTCTAATTTACAATCATCAATTGAACTTATATTCACAATGTATAATTGAGTGTATATTTGTAATTTGTAATTGAATTTGCATTTATAATTTGTAATTGAATTTACTTTCAGAATTTACAATTAAAAATTTGTATCGATTAGATAATTAGTTATTATCTTATTTGTCTAATCTGTTAAATATATATATAATAAAGAAATTGTAGTTATTGGAATATTTAAGTTAAAAAATCTTATGAATTTTTTTTTTAATTTCTCTGAAAATACGATAAAAAGAATTCTGTCACATCGCAACACATCATAATTAATTTGAATAATTCAACTGATTTACAAGCGCAATATATTTATCAGATATATATATATATAACCAATTGTTGAATGAAATTTTAAAAATAACATACAAATGTAGTCTCTGTTGCTTGGAAAAATATCTCGTAGAAGAAGAAAATATTCCTTCTATTGTTACAAAATTAACGTTTCGGATCGTCAGTTTCGTACTTCAAAAAAAAAAAAGACGATACGACATATATTTTCCAAATAGATGTGTGAAAAATTCATGCTAACAAATTTCCAACTACATATTTAATTTTACCATAGTCGATCACTCTTCCTTCTCTCACCTTACTCAATGCAACACAACCAATGGGTCCAATTATACAATTATTCAAATATAGAATTCAGTTTTCAATTTCAAAGACACATGTACAACAGCCAATCTCGGAGAATCATTCGTGCCATTCAAAATTGTTTTAAACAATAATAAAAATAGACTTACATAACACAGGGTAAACATTAAACAAAATTCAAGTCAACTTATTATTATTGGGAAGAAAGTGCGTCAATTCCACGTAACTTTAAGACTACAATTTAGGAAATTCATTTACGCTTATAAAATATTGTTAAAATACAGACTAGCAAGCAGGTAGAAGAATTCTTCATCATCCTTGTTTAAACGAATTTCCCTTATCCTTATTCAGCCATATGGTTAATATGAATTTTCATAACAATTTCGACGTATATGAGACTCTTTTTGTATCTTTTAAGAGGTGCTTACGCAAACACCTTTATACGCTTGAAGATTATGGTATCAAATAAATTGAAAAATAATAAATGACAAAACTAAACCTCTTATCATTTGCAAAATATTGATAAACTGTGTGCACAAAACATATGTTTTCTTTATAATTTTTGCCTTCCGAGGGTACTAGGCAGTTGTTGCGCAAGAACATTTTTCGTTACAATCTAACTAATAAAAGCTATAGTAAGTATAATGGTGTTTTTTTCCTTTCGATAATTTCTTTAAATTGTACAAATAAATACACGTAATTGCACGCATTAAGAACTGCATTGTCCTTTTGGCTTTTGAAGTTTTATTTTATAATTAATGTTGAGAGACCGAGTTTTTCGTATTATTTTCTTACGTGCTTATGCAAGAGCAAAAAATGGTTAAAAGAGAAGAAAAAACAGCGTTTTTAATTCAACGTGAAATTTTTAAAAAATACGGCTCGAGAAAATAATCACTTGAAATAGGCTGAGAAGTTGAGGAGATAAGCACACGAATTTTACAAATTTTCGAAAATTAGAATATCATGTTAAACACTATCGACATTTTCGTACAATTCAAAGTTACATTTTTATGTTCGTTTATACTTTGATTAGTAAATACCGTAGCAACAATCGGTGATATTGTTTCGGAATATCAGTTTTTTTCAATTCAATGCTTTATCTCTCAATGCTATTGTACCTTGCTGAAAGTTTATGTATTTTCTTTCGGTTCGTCACTTTTATCACATACACTAATTATTCAATCTCTCGTATTCTCTCAATAAGAATAAAAGTAAACTATCGGAAAACTCTGTTCCCAATGGCTTTATTCGTTAAATTCAATTGATCGACACGACTGTCCGTAATATTTGCTTGGCGCGATAATTAATTTGTTGGTAAACTTATTCGCTTCACTGAAACGTGTACATTTTCTTTTATCGCATTACAACGAGTTATTGTTCCTTTCTCTGTTGCCTATACATAATTCCTGAAATGTTTCGAATGTTTAGCGTTACATGGAATAAAAGAAATTCTCGTAAAATCAGAATTCCTTGGAAAAGTAAACTTCACCACAATGCATAGCGGAAAATATCAGTCGGTGTTATGAATTTGTTTTTACAATGTGTTTACACGCACATCCAATAACAATATAAAATCTAGTACATAACCCAGCACTTTGTTATATCTCCCGTAATATCAAAAGCTTCGATAAGTTTCTCATAAAATCAGCGGCATTATTAAGTGCTTCTCTTTGTGGAAATTAAATTTAAGAAATGCTTTTCCCAGACTGTCTAGCTCCCCGCTCAGCTTTAACAAAAATCAAGAATATTTAACAAATTCTTAAAATTCTATTCCCATATTCGCAAAAACATTTATTTCTCTTAATTCGTAAAGAAAAAAAAAGTTTATCCATGTCGTCAAGAGGTATGCATGTGTATGCACTCAAATACTATCACACGAAGACATAAGTAATAATTTAACATGCGTGATTCGTCTCCTTTGTGAGTTTCGAGATATTGTGTACTAATTATATTATACTTATGTAAGCCATCTGTGAGTCTGCCTCGTCTTTTATAAAGTTCTTGCTATATTCAAACATTTTGTTGCAAATTTAATTACCAGAAGTCACATACCCTCAAGATCCTCGTAGCTTTAAGAACAAATGCACTTGTCTTGTAAATTATTTTTAAAATGCAAATGTTTCATTCGCCCTTTCGAATCGAATATATTTTACAAACTTAAGCTGTCAAATTTATTATTTACTAATTTAAAAAAAAAACTAAATTAAGATCAATTTTATTATCAATAAATATTTGTAATAAAAATTTCAATGCATACAAACATCGTATTTAAAGTAATTCCATATTAACATTCCGTGTATAAGATTTCAAAAAAAAAAAAAAAACTGTAAAATATAAAAGTACAGGAGGTATCGTGTAAAAAAAAAAAATACAAGCGAATTGCGAGCGACAACTAAAGAGATTAAAATAATGTCGAATATACATGAAGAGAGAGGACGCGAGTGAGAGAGAGAGAGAGATGAACATCGTCAAATCTTTTCTCTATTTACAGCTTTGCTCTATTGTCGCACTTCAGGATGAAAGAGTTTCGGATAAAAAATGTAAATAAGACAACAAAGAAGAAACGCAGCCTCGGAAGGAAATAAGTTTCAAGAAAAGTTGTTTCGCTCCTCTTGTAGAGCAAGAAAATTCTCGATCAAAGGGATTGCGAGGAAACTCCACTTGTATCTTCTGTACCCAAGCAAGAAACAACTGACAAAGTTATCACCAAGTCGGGCGACGAAAGCAGAATTATAATTTTTCTATTTGTTAATAAAACCGTTGCAGCTTAGATGTAGTGTTGACAATGTGAAGTTTAATAATATAAAAGCAATTTGGTATTATTCGGTTTATTTATATTTTCAAATGATGGAAAAAAATTTTGAATGAAAATATACAATTATCAATACGAATTTCATAGAATAATTCATTAAACGAACATTAATATTTAAAATACTTGTTGCATGATAATGAACGTTAGACGATTCGTTCTAATTTAATTTAATTTGATTTAAAAATCATTTTATACAATACACCGACGTCTTAATAACAATCGTACACTACCAAATTATAATAAATATTTAGACAATGTTAAGGACGAATATTATATAGTATTATTAAGTATTATTAATATGCTAATAGTTTGAAAAATTATTTGGTAATATTACTACACATTTGCATCATAAAATTATAATTTAATACTATTTTTTATAATTAATACATTGATTGTAGAAATGTTGTGTTATCAATTTGTAATATTTTATTCTCTTTCGTGTGAACATTATTAAAAGCACTTTACAATAAGAAACTTTATCATCATTTATAAATGAGCAATGAAAAATGTTATCTCAATAATCCACTAAAATTTTATATCAAGTAAAAGTAAAGCTTAATTTAATGTAACAAATTTCTCTTAATCTACTTTTAATCTAAGCTTTATCAAAGTGTATTGCTTATCTTCCTTATAATTACTGATTCTAAAATTTTTCGCTGCTTTCATTTGAAATACCGAATAACATTTTATAATGTTATAAAATACATTGTTTACATAACGTACGTAAGTGAATTATGTCAAATAAATTTATCTCGTTCAACAGCTCTCTTATCTCATATCATCAAGATTACAAAATGTATATAAACTCAAAAGAAATATATGTAAACATCGATAAAATAAAAATTTTTCACTATCACTCCAACTGACTAACAATTGTTTTTCATTTAAAAATGTTATGCTTACATATTTTACTAGCGATACTCCATAAATCGATTTATAGCTTCTATATTAAGATCCATAGTGTCACATGTTATGAAATCTTTATAACTAAAGTACGTTTCATCACTTTATAAATAAATCACTGCAAATATAATGACTAAAAATAGATTTATATATTAAATTAGAAATAAAAGAAATTATCAAAGTAACATTCTTACGCCTTAAGAAATTATAAAATCTTGAATAAACAAAAATGTAGTTCTTCGATTCATGATTTGGAGAGTTTTTAAAAATTTCATTTTTTACTTGTAAAAAAAACATATACAAATAAAAAAAAGTATATATATATATATGTAATGATCTCTCGAGTATGTAAATGAAAAAATTTTTAAGCACAATATTATAATTTTGATATATATAAAATACATGATTATTTAACAAAATAATCAGACAGCCAGTGCTTATGCAACCAAACATACAATTTTGATTAAAAAAAAAAAAAAAAAAAAATGAAATAAAATTTGTATATTTAATCTTTAAGCTTATGCATCGTGGATAAAGTGATTGATTAATTATACGAAGTCTAATCGATATTCATCGAGAGTTCGTAAGAAGAACTAATCGATTTACGTGAAAGATACGTGGAAGATACGTGGAAGATAGAAATTGATATTTTATTAGTAAAATGGTTAATAAAAGCGAAAACTGATAGTTAAATAATGCTAGAATCAAAATCAATAATCAACTGGGGAAAAAATGATTTCAAGTAATTCATAATTGTAAAAGAAATCATTGGCAGCACACTGCTATCAATAAACAGTGAAATTTTATTAGTAATTATGTTTTGTGTAAATGATTAGTTAAAAAATGATTATGAATTACAAAAGAATTTTATAATTGTACTTGTAATCGTTTATTTATCCTGGTTGAATAACATCTACCCGTTATATAATAATACGCGTATATAATCTCGTTTATAATTTAAATTTTGTTTTTAATCGATTGATTTTATATCTAATGATAATTTCATAATTACATAATTATATTTATAATACATAATTACAATATTTTTTAGTTCATTATAATCGGTTTCTCGATGAATGTTCGTGGAATTTATTACGCGTATTATATCTTATTCTTATAATAAAAATGCCACGACAGCGAGTAAATTTGGAAAATTGTAATGAAATATTGACGATCTCATTAAATTGTCAATTGATTCCACATTCATTAAGCTCGTAATATCTATTATCAATTACTTTATTATGCACTTTAGACGATATTATTAATTTGCATTGATTGTTGCTCCGGTGCGTGGATATTTAGAGCGTTGACATTATATTTCTTAAGTGAAAAACAAGACATAAAATTTGAGGATATTCAATTGGGCGTAAGCATTGAACTCTTTTGAGCGTAAACTGAAATTTGTAAACTTAAGTTTGTTAAGAGAAAAAGCATTCGGCAATGATGATAGTAGAGTTGGGTGGGATGCGCAAGAACTTTATTACTTTGAAATTATTGAATTTCGGCAATGGCTTGTGTATTGTTATAATTGCCGAAACTTTTAATACATGAGATCGATCAACGATTCATTAAAGTCGAGCGACACAATCCCTCGCTACTCCCATTAAATCCGTTAAATCCATCAATTATCGCGCACAGCTACATCTAGGCTTGAAAGTAGCTCGAGCGAGCAATAAGAGAGCTTAGCTTAGATAAGTTTATTGCGAGAGTTAATTGCCTTATTCCATGCGTGCACACACAGGCTTAATATGCACCAATTCGACCTCCTTTTCAACGTCCAGATATATCCATTTGCATCGCAAAGACAATTGCCATAATTGCCATCGCCTGCCACTGATTCACGAGGCACGAATCCATGCCACATACAGCATTATCCGCAAGAAAATCACTCTCCTATTAACGCAACTCAATTAGCAGAGCTTGCATTATTATTGTTGTTGTTGTCGTTGTTGTTGTTGCTGTTTCAAAGGCAAAAAAGGTTCTGTAATCAATCGTCGACATCCACTGATCGCAATCAGCCTGAGCATTGGATTTCAAGTGGTGCGACTCAAGTGGCACTTCGAGTGCTTGGATTTTAAATATAAGAGAGATGGTGAATTAATGATGAATCTCGAGGTTAAGAATTCGCGAGTATTGAATAGTTTGTGGATCCTTGCGAACGACGAGGTATACTTCGAAGCAGATTGAATAACCGACAGCTCTTGGAACACTCATTCTCATTTTCGACTTTTAGCCAAAATTATTGAGGTTATGTTGGTATTTGCCATTGCTGAACATTATTGTTAATAAGAGAATATTAAGTGAATTGATATTGTTTAAGAAGGGAAGGAGGTGAGATTGAGCGTGACGCTGTAAAGTGCACTCGTAGTTTCATTTTGTATGTGCACTCGTTTAACCTTGAAGCAGACTACATTTTCAAATCGTTACTGGTCTGTTGTGCAAGAGTGCAGTGTAATTGAAGTTCTTTGGCAATTAGTCGTGAATGGCCATGGAGAGAGAGAATTTCAATCGTGAATTTCATTAACCACTCGAAAGAATCTACAACTGTTTCGCGTTGATTAATTTATAAAACTTTATAGCGCTTCTGTAAATAATGGAGATATGTCAATTTTTAGGATAGAAATAGCCATAGAAATTCCATTACTTACTTAATTAAAAAAGCACAAGAGTACCTGTCAGCTAATTATCAACTTCACCAAAGACCTTAAGGAATAATTAACAGCGCAATGCTTACGCAAAAACTAAATAATCGGAAATTTCTTGTGGATATTTTGGCACTTTTGTTTGGACTCGGTCCATGGATTGGAGTCAATGGTCTTTACGTGCAACTTCCATTATTAGTTAACGAGGCGCCGGAGGGATGGAATCTTCCAGCTTATATGATGATGATTGTACAATTTGCTAATGTAGGTCCCATTTTATACACTATTTACGTAAAGTAAGTCATTATTTCGCTTTGTAGCGCATCATTTTTTATTAATATTTTAAATTGGCAGCTGCTAATCTATATTAATGAATTTATCCTTATTGCAGGTATTTAACGTATAAGAAGGATCATTATATAATCTATACTTTATTGGGAATAGCGACAATAACAGTCTACATATTAGCTAATGTGTACAATAAAACGACGACGATTTTTGGAAACGAATATTCCACGGCACTGTTAATTTTGATGTTTATTGCATCGGTTGTTGGCTGTACTAGTTCGGTGCTCTTTACACCGTACATGAGAAATTATAAAGAAATTTATCTAGTTTCGTTTTTAGTTGGGGAAGGAATGAGTGGATTTCTGCCTAGTATCGTAGCTTTGGTACAAGGCGTTGGTGGCAATCCAGAATGCGTTAACGTAACAAAGCTGGCCTCGGAATTTAAATTTGAGACTCGCTATCCAGACCCCAGATTTTCTACCAAGACTTTCCTCATTCTAATGGGCAGTTTGGTGTTGTTGAGTTTCCTCTCATTTATCGGCTTGAATAACATTAATGTAGTAAAGAAAGAGAAGGTAAAACTGCCAGCTAGCACCGAGACTTTACCAACCGACATGGATAAGCTGCCAAGCTATAAAACCACATCCGAATGGTCAATGACAAACCAAAAATACGTCTACTTATTAGTTATGCTGGCTGTGGCTTGTTCGTTAGGCAATGGAATTCTGCCGAGTATACAGTCTTATTCGTGCTTGCCGTATGGCAATATATCTTACCACATGACAGTAACATTGTCATCTCTGGCTGGATTTTTGGCAACTTGCTCGGGCTTTTTTATAAAATATCCCAAAGTCACTGTGCTATCGAGCTTAATGTCCATGGTCCTGGTGCTTGCTGTTATTGTTTTTTACGTGGCTGTACAATCGCCAACTCCACCGTTGCAAAATTCTTGGCTCGGTGAATTCCTTATAATATTAATATGGATATTATTGTGTGGCTTCAATTCGTTTGTTAAAATGGGAATAACCACATTGTTTCGGCCAGATCCAGGTAGAGGCTTGTATTACACTGGAGTCGCAACTCAAATTGGCTCCTTAATCGGGGCAATTGCAAGCTTTAGTTTAGTAAATTATACAAAGATATTTCAATCGTACTCCCCGTGTACTGCTTTGATAGGTCATTGATCTTATCGCCTCAATATCATTTGCCTCTCGATTGAAATAATTTACAGTCTTCAAAATTGTTCAAGAAACTTCAAATCTTTGCCACTATGTTTGTTTTTATAAATTGTCCTCGCAAGTTCTATAAGGTTTATTCGTATTGATAAATCTAGAATTCAAAGGAACATGTTACGAGCGATAAAAGTATCGCTTTAAAATTGAATAAGTAGTAATTGAATGAAATAAGTAGATAAAATTGTCAATTGAAATGAATAAAATTTCGATTGCAGGTATAAAAATAAGTTCATTTTAAAAATACATTTTATTCTTATTAAAGTATTACTTTGTTAAAGTTCGTGGTGGTATTTTTAATTTTTTTTTTTTGTTTTTTTTCGTCCTTTTTCCCGACAATTACAATAAGACAATAAGAATTCTTAACGTAGCTTTAAAAGATTTTAACTTTAGAATGTAAAAGACCTTTTCGTATTAAACAAGGACATATATATATATTTGTATGAAAATGAATGAATACGCTGTTTGTTTTAAATAAAATTACAATGTTATCGAATAATTTAAGAGTATTGCGATCGTGTCAGGAACTTTTACAAATCCAATTTAATTCTATTCAACTACTTACTTATAAATGGCAGAATCGTTGCGTTTATGCGTTATACACTTGAAAGATTCTTTCTTTACCAATTTTTCGAACGTTTTATTCTCTTAAATTTGTAAGAAATTTCGTGTATGATGTAGAATCCATTAATTCATTTGCATTTCAAAAGACGTGGATTGCCACAGTGAAATTTCATTTGCGACATTGCCAAACTCATTTTATATAATTATCTTACTTACATAATAATGTACTTCATTTATTATTTAGTGATAATGCGATTGTTATATAATACCTTTTATAATTTACATAATCCTTTTGTAATCAGTTCAATATAAAGTGTACTTAACTTCAAAATAAAAGTAGATGTACACGCGTGTATGTGTGTATGCATATCTATATGCGCGTGTATATATATATAGCGAATTTAAAATCACGATAAGATAGAAAATCCGTGATTGATGAAGTAAAAAAGAATAGAGAAACAATAATTGTGTGTTTATGAAAAGTTATCATTCCGAAGTTGTGTTAATAAATCTACAGTAGTCACACTCAAACAAAAATCAGCCTCATGATTGTACTAGCTATGCTGTTCTCGCTTTTTAATCACAATTGAAGTGTCATTTACTTTAAGAAAGGATGTAAAATTTGAGCAATGAGCATGTGACAATGAGCTAATCATATTGCTGTTTAAATGTAATTAAATCTCTTCAATTAACTGTTCAAACAGAGCAATGTTACAAGCGGAGCAAGAGTATACCAAGAAACTATACAGTGATTTTGATAAAATTACTCCCAGAACAAAAGGAGAAAAATCATCTATGTAAGTAATTAATAATAATTATTATTATTATAACAATAATAATAATAATAATATCCAAGGCAGATATTATTTTCCAATTGTTTGAGGGAAAGGTACGATGGACATTTTTTTCTAATAGGGCTAAATTATTTACATATGTAATAACTGAATTCAAACTGAACTGCAAAACTGCCGCTTAATATTTTGCTAATATACAAAAATTCTTATTTCATGTTTGTCCATACGCTCAGATATGAATGCGAAGAGTCAAAATTGATGGGACAGTACATCATGGACATGACTATAATGGAGGAGAAAACTCTGTCGCAAGATACTGGAATATGGAGCGTTAAACCCTCTACAGTTGTACATATATTAGTCATGATATTTGGAACGTCGAGTTGGATTGGAATCAACGGCATATTCATTCAACTGCCAATATTGGTAAACTCCTTGCCAGAGGGATGGAAATTGGCGGCTTATTTAGTGATGATTATTCAGACAGCAAATCTCGTACCTATTGCCTACAGCTTATTGCGAAAGTTCAAATTTAAAATGAGCGAGTCCAGTTGCATATTCGCAATGCTCGGGCTCGACTCGCTTGTAATGGTACTTTTATCCTTCTTCTATAACAAAACATCTGCAATTGCAGGAAGCGAACATAGCATGGCCCTGTTTATATTGACTTTTTTTACAGCTGCTGTCAGTTGTACTAGCTCCATTTTATTTATGCCGTACCTCAGAAATTTTAAGGAAATCTACTTGGTGTCTTATTTCATTGGCGAAGGCTTGAGCGGAGTTGTGCCAAGTATCGTTGCGCTTGTACAAAGCATCGGATCAGAGAGTTCAGCGTGCAATAATGTTACTCAAGCGTCGCACACCACACTTCCAAGATTCTCATCTCAATCTTACTTTCTATTTATCTTTGGGTGCTTAGTCCTATCCCTAATATCTTTTTCTCTTTTGGAAAATCATTCGTTCATCAAGAGGGAAAGAATATGCTTCTCCGCATCGGACAATAATTCATCCAACAATGAGATTGAGAATTTCACCTATGCGAGACAGAGATCAGTATTATCCGAGCAGTCGGCCATTGACAATGATTTAACGAGAGATCGTGCTTTCATGCACAGGTACACGAAAACCAATGCCGAAGGCACCTCAAATTTTAGGAATCAACTAAAGTTAAAAAATCTCTACTTATATACTCTCCTGAGTGTAATTTGTCTACTGGGCAACGGATTGCTACCGAGTCTTCAACCCTATTCCTGCATGTCTTATGGATATATGACATACCACCTGAGCGCTATTTTCTCACAAATTGCTAATCCCACTGCCTGTCTTTTAGCCCTATGGCTTCTGCCACAAAGCATAAAAGTAATTAATTGTTTATCCATTGTAATTGGCGTTCTAAGCAGCTACATTATATATCTCGCTCTGAATTCCTTGAATTCGCCTTTTCAACGCTCAACAATTGGAGAAGTTCTGATAGTCCTCTTCTGGATTCTGTTAATAGGCTTCATATCATACGTCAAATTAATGATTACGTCAGTATTCCGAAGGAAATCTGACAAGGCTCTTTTCTTAGTTGGAGTTGCCATGCAAGCTGGCTCCGCATGTGGTGCGACACTATCGTTTATCCTAATCAATTATACGAAATTACTTGAGGAATATAAGCCATGTCTCAATCCAGTAAATTAATGTAACTGCCATAATTTATGATTGTCATGTATCGCTTAAATGCTTTAGAAACACACGATCAGATTGTTCTTTGTTGCTATGAGAAAAGCATCGATCGAGCAGCAGTGAGAGCAACTGAAAGAAAATCGCCCAACCGTTGCAGTAAAAAATTGAAATAATACACGTGCTATCTCCATTATTCAAAATGATTTCAGTTAATATTATTGTTGTTTGATATTTTAATAGCGAATGTATAAGTGCTCCTTGTATTATGTGCTTTAGTATTTAAGGACCTAATATTATTAAGAGCACCTTAGGCATAAAACCTTAGAATGTAAGCATATAATTTTGTATTATCGTTTAAATGAAGCTCTTACTTAGTAACAATTGTACAGTCAGTTGTATTGCAGATCTACTTAAAGCAATTTTCTTTATCTGTGATTACAATGGCAGTAAACAAACAAATTTGAATACATACATATACACATATATACGTATATATATATATATATATATATAGAGAGAGAGGGGGGGGGAAAGATTTCAATGAATGAAAAAAGAGGAGAAAAGAAAACTATATATATATATGTGCATATGCGTATGTGCGTATAGTAGTAATGTTAAATGTGTGATAAATAATTTGTCTCTGATAAAGGTAAAAAGTGCTACTGGAGTCAAATGGATAAAAAAAAAAGCAGTAAAAAAAAAACAAAAAAAAAATAAAAAAATATAAAATAAAAAAAAAAAAAAAAAAAAAAAAAAAAAAAGTTGAAATATATTTTATTATATTATAAGCCGATGTGTTATGAGCTTTATTATTGACCTTCGGGGGCCCCTAGAAGGTAAAGAGGTGAAGAGGTGAAGCGCGCTAAATTAAATATCCAGAGAATCGGCGAGGGAGCGAACTTTTTTCGAAAATCCAAGGAGCCCACGCGGACGTAAATGAAACGGCCTTGGGCCGCGGACAAGTTCATTAATCCCGCAGCAAAGTCGGCCCCGCTCCAGACACTTTACCGCAAAGCTCGGATTTCGTGCTTTTACAGTCCGCTGCTATTTTCTATATTTATTACCGAGTCCCATTAAGAGAGATGGCAAGAGGATGCGCGTACCGAGGCGGCAGATATTCAAGTAGGCGCGCTTCAACGATAAAAGCAGCATAAGAATGAGCAATTCGCTGCATAATAAGGGAATGCGAGGAGGCGTGTGCGGTTAATGATGGATTGGCAGGGCTCGACCATGAAAGATTCTCTCGACTCCGAAACGGGCGTCGTTACGAGCAAAAAGCCCGACCTTCCTTCGCCTCCTTCGCTTACACTCTTTACATTCGTGACTAATAAGCGGCCAAGAGAGAGAGAGAGAGAGGGAGTGAAAATAAATCAAGGCGATTAGCCGAAGGAGACGCAACGCGTCGGCCTTGAGGTGGACATTCTCGATGGGAGGACGGCCGTAAAGGTAGCCCCGAGACTTTTTCCCATCGCCGCTCGCGCCCCGCCGCCCACTAGGCTCGCTCACGCACGCACACGCACACGCACACACGCCGCCCGTTGTGATTGTGTGCGCGTGCGGTTGGAGGTGGCAGGCGGAGAAAGAAATCGCGTCGCGAGTCCCCTCGAGCTGCGTGGGCTTTTAGTGCGTCCGAGGGAGCGGCGGCGAGGAGTCGTGGGAAAGCCGTCGGGGTCGCTTTCGGGACGTAAATATAGAAAGCAGCGGGGTGGGTTGATGCAATCGTTGGAGCGGAAGAGGAAGGGGAGCTCGAAGGAGGTGGACGGGCCGTTTTCGGGTGTGTAGTACTAGTCGTAGAGCGGGGGTCGTAGGGACGTGGAAGCGACGTTCTCGTCTCGTCGGCCCGGCAGCGCCCCAGGATGTTGGAGGACGAGGTCGCGAGCTGCAGCTCGGAGGAGAGCCCGCGGAAGGAGAGGCTCAATATCATTGATCTGCCCGTTGAAGTTAGTTGAGCTTATGTAATGATAATAGCGATGTTTGGGTGGAGGTGGAGGAGGAGGAGGGGATGGGGCGGGGGAGCTCCGGTCGTGCATCCTTATTGATAAAGTGGCATCGGATGCCTCGGACGCGTCCGTTGTCGAATCTTCAATGAGTCGGGGCGATCTAAGGGAATAAAAATGTCGGACGATTGATGTAGGTTAGCCACAAGATGGCAAGGCATCGCAACCTACTTTCCTTTATTTCTAAAGATAATAATTGATCAGCTGCTCGTCGCCATTTTTAAAATCTCTGCCCGAGCTACGAGTGTCACATTGCTGATTGTTAGTTTCTCGTTTGAACTCGCAGCCAAATGTTTTGCCTCCTGCGCGTACGGGCGGCCAGAGATTGCATCTCTTGTTGCGTCTGGCCGTACGAGTTGAACAAAGAGAGAGAGAGAGAGAGAGAGAGATGCATTGGCACCAAGTGTCAACGATTAGCTCTGTGTTTACAATTGGGAGCGATATTGAAATGAACTTAATTATTGCAGATATTCTTGTACATTTGCTCGTTTTTGGATGCTTCGAGCTTAGTTCACGGCCTAAGTTTAACGTGCAAGCAGTTCCATTACATTCTTAATGACAATTCTATCTGGAAAGTGAGAATCAATCAAATTTGGCCAAACGTCACCTATCCAGCTTTACGCACTGGTGAGTAAATGGCACATCCCGTAGCCTGTTACCCAAGTACCTTTTGAGAGTAATTTTACACAAATGTAGGTACTACGTATTGAAGTGTGTACATCGAGTGCTCGTTGTTACTTTTAAGCGAAAATGGAAAATTTACTTTAAATAATCACGACTGTTTGAACGTAAATAATATTACTAGCGATCTTAAACTATCGATACCATAATGTATAAAAAAAAATTGGCTTCCCTTTTTCAGTTGAGAGGGATGAAGTGTTTTGGAAACTATCGTGTATTGCCATTGAGAGGCAAACAAAGCTATGGAGAAATAAAAACTTATTGGAGAGAATATCGTTGAATGATACTCATTACAGCACCATCGATGGACTTTTGTTAATGGATGTAAATATTTAAGAGAGTCGGCAATTTCACTTTATATTATAACGCTACTGACTAATGCGTACGTCTAATAATTCATTTACAGGGTGGAAATATATGTATGTCGGGTGGTAGAGATCGCTCATTGTCTCTATGTAATTTGTCGAAGGAAGAATGCGGTTATTACGAGACGATAACAATTGACAATGCTCACGATGGATGGATCTGGGACTTGGCTTCCATAGATAACACAGTTTATAGTTGTAGTTGGGATCGATCCGTCAAAGCATGGACAATAACAAACACAGGATTAATGCCCGAAACAACTTATGCAATGTACTTGAGCAAGCCACACGAATATATATATATATATAAATATATATACACATATTATCAAAGAATATCTTAAATAAGTTTGCTGTCCATTTCATTAATAACTGAAAACTTATTTTTGATGAGCCTTCGATTATTTATTATTTATTATTAATATTGCATTAAGCATTTGTCGAGCAATAGATAATCCCTTGAAAAGACTTTGATATTTTTTAGGATTGTTCTCGGTGCTTTGCTCTGTGTTACTTCCTGTCCGAAACTGGCGCTTTTCGCAACGGGCTCCTATTGTAAAAAAGTCTTGGTTTTCGACCATCGTTCTGGCCCTAGACCAATTGCAAAGTACGAGCATCATCTCGGAGCTGTTATAAGACTGGCTATGAATTCAAATTATATTCTTTCTGCGAGCGAGGATAAGACTGTAAATATATGGGACCAAAGGTCGAGGCAAACAATCAAATCGATAACGGTAATTTGAACGCTAATTGTATAACTGTTATGCTAATAATTTGCACGGGAATTGAAATTTAAGAAGAAACACATCGATGCGTTTTTATTTGTGTGTTTTTTTTTTTTTTTTGCTTTCTTTTTCACATCTTAACGCGATTTTAGCACAAGGATATCAGTGTAATGACATTGAAATTGATTATTTTACAGATTTCGAAAGAGTCCTTTCCAAGGAGTATATATATGCAAGAGGACATAGTGTACGTTGGCGATGCCAATGGGAATCTGCACATATTAGATCCAAAGCAGAACTTTGAGCCCGTCAAGAGTTATAAGACTAATCATTTAAAAGGCATAACCGGCATATACGTGGACTCCGGATGCCTAATAACGAGCTCTTTAGACAAGACTGTGCAAATATCAAGCCCCACCGATCCACCGCAGACGGTGACCTCTATACAATACGGTAATGGCGAAATAGCGAGAGTAAGTGTGAATAATTTGACGATTATCATTAGCTTTCACATTATATAGCCGTAAGTGAATTCCAATGTATTAATAATTATAATCACATGTACTTTATTTTGTAATATAGATTGCTTATTTGAATGAGGTACTTGCTATTTCCGGTGTAGATAATATAGAAATTTGGCGACCAAAAGATAGGATTACGTGTTCCGAATTCTAATATTACATAATAATAACTTTAATGATTTAACACAAGCAAATTATAGCATAGACGAACTCTGTATAAGACTTGCTAATTACTTAATGTATTTTACATTTATATTGTTTTCATTAAAAAATGCTTCGTATTACTTTTACTAATTTAAGGTGTATGTATTATTTGTATTATTTGTAATGTGTAAATTTTGTTGAAGCCTATTATTATACAACATATATATTTATACACACCTGTATGCATATAGATGTTATATAAATTTGTTGAAAACTCTGTGTGTGCGCGCGCGTGTGCGTTTATATGCATGCATTTATATATATGCATTTATATATATGAAATAGTATTTATTAATAATTTTTCAAACTGTTCTTTAAATAAACATCTATTTTTTATATTTTTCTCCAATTTATTATACGATTGAATCGAAGTGAGAGTATATACATTTTTTTTTCGAATGATTAGATTGAATATCATTTAGTGAGCATAATTATTGGATTTATTTATATGGCGTAGGTATACGCAAAAGATTTCATGACTTTACCCGCACAAATCCTCGAGTACTTTGCTCATTTGGTTGATTCTCATTTGGTGCTTATCCTCGATACATAAACCACTTTATAAATTGGCAATCGAAAGATTTACATTTATTGCTGGGCTAAGGAAGAATTTAGCTCAATAAACGCTTTTTGCGCGCGAGGAAGCAAAGCAAATCGTGTACTTTCAATCTAGCCGCGCACGAGTAACAAATAATTCATTAATACATTCAATGCCAAATGTACTTAATAGCGCCAAAATTATGAAATATTGTACAACTCAATATTGTGGTTGAAGTACCGCTGCATAATAACAATTGTCAACACTGCAAGGCGAGAGATCGCTAAAACAATTATAATAATAAAATCTAAGAGCAGACAAATATAGGTTTGCTACTCCTCCAATCTACGATTGATAAAACAAGAGTGGAAAAACAATGTTGAAATTACAAGCGAAGGCAATGTAATGGAACAGTTGTACCTAATAAATTGATGAAAATCACCAACTCACCTGAAATCAATCAGAAATAACTTACCGTGCATTCGCAATAGACATGAGAATAATGATAATAACAGTTGGCCAAAGCATTGGCTGATTCATCATCAATGGCATTGTTTTGTGAAATATCGGCTCGGTGGTGTAACAAGGATTTTCGAGCCAGCGTACATAGTTGGAGTAAATAATGCGAGATTAGAATCGACTAGCAGACTCTATACATAATAATACTGCCTAATCGCCCTCACTATAACGGTATTTTCTCCTTCGGCTGCGGTGGTACTGTTTATTGTCTGCGAGGCTAATTGAAGAGAAATGTATTTGGAAAGTAAATGTAGCGCTCGTCGCGGCTCGCGCCAAATTGCAAGAAAATACAATAATGTAATTCATGAGTGGGATGGGAGGGGGAGGGGATAGATCGATAGAATCTCTAGGTACACGTGACAATACGAGATTCATTACTCGGCAATTTAAATTACCAAATTAGCCATCCACCTACCTAACGGGATGGCCAGTCAATGTCTTTCACATTACATGGATGTGTCTTATTAACGGCCGAGTATATAAAGAAACGATGTAATAATAATCGCCCCTGAAAGGCTAAACGTCCTGTTTGCGTACGAATCCGCACCTAAGATTTCGACTTGCAAAAATCTTCTTGCCCCTCTAAACTCCCTTAATCGCGCGCTCAAATCGCATTAGCTTTATCGCTAACGAGTGGCCAATAATAACACTCGGGTTAATAAACGGGAAAAGAGCAAGAAATGCCAGGGTGGGTGGGTCGGGTGGTAATGATAATGATGATGATGATGATGATGATGATGATAAAAATAGTAGTGGCAGTAATATGTAATGGGGGGCTTTGATAATGTTGGGCTCTGGGGGCGCGAGGGGGGCCGAGTGGAGGGATCGCTCGAAATATCCAAATCTCTGCATAAATAATGATAATCAGATTGCGCGAGTCGATTGGCATTGCTGGGGGGCGCTTAACGGCCAAATTCAGGGACGAGAGTTTCGCCGAGTCGATCGCGAGGATAGAGAGAGAGAGAGAGAGAGAGAGAGAGAGCGAGAGAGCGAGCAAAGAATATCGATCAAAGCCGGCGCTCGGGCTCTACTATCGGCCCACGACTAGCCCAGCACAGAGCCAGGGGATGCCGAGGACAAAGGTCTAGCGTTGGTCAGCGAGGAGAGAAGCCTCGGGTCCGTCAATTATCGTAGCCCGAGAAAATCAATAAGCGGGCGGTCGCTCGGGGCTCGTTTGAATTTGGCGGCGCTCGGCCGTAAAGCGGAACTGCTCGTCTGCTAATTCAGGGGGCCGAGCGCTCAACTGTTCGCCCAAGTCGGGCGCAAAAAGGGCCGAAAGTCTTGGCCGCGGGCGCTGGCAAAGCCGCTTCCGTGGTGTCGGAAGCTCGAGATCGCGCTTCCCCCGGTAAAAGGACATGCGTGGCACGCTGAGCGGCGGCCTCGGGGCCGCGGGCCGCAAGAAGGGCTCGACCTCCACGTCGCCACCGGAGCTCGCCGTTACGAGCCACCAGGAGCGCGCGGCCAACGCGGCGGCGCGCAGCAGCGGCGACGGCTATTCGGTACTGGCGAGCGGCGCCCGTCGTGGTGGGGGACTGCCGTTTGCTCGCGGCGCGGTCAGACGAGACGGCTGGCTGCGCTCGGTGCTGCTCTTGAAAAGTACGATGAAAATGGCGTGGCAACCGCAAGAGGAAGGACTAAGACAGATCCTGACGCTGCTCAAGGAGTCCCAGAGTTCGAACACGGAGATACAGCGCGCCGTGCACCAAGTATCCTTTTTCTGTGATTAATCATCGGGGCCACTCCTCACGGGCTTTATCGGGCTGGCCCTTGCGACACCCGCACCGCTCGCTTCCCCAATACTCGCGTGTGTTTCCTATTCACGGGGGCGCGCAAGCCTTCCTCTCGCCATTTTTCCCATCTCTCTCTCTCACTCACTCACTCTCTCTCATATTCTCGCTCACCCTCTCCCTCTCCCCCTCGCTCTGCGGCCCCGCCGCCCCTCCCCTCCTCCCGTCAACCATTCTCCCCCGCTCACCCTCGCTCTCTCTCTCGTACCCCTTCAACCCATCGTCTCATTTTATCGCGCGCGCTCTCTCCACCTCCTCCCCCTCGCTCTCTCTCTCTCTCTCTCTCTAACTGTGTTTGTTTGTGTGCGTGCGTGTCCCTATCGCATGCTCCTCGTCTGCAAGCACCAAACGTTCAAAATAATTTAAAATCTGCCAATATTGCCTGGAAAAGGCGAAGCTCGTGTGTGCCTGGCGAGATAAGTACGTTATCGGTGACAAGTTCATATAGATATAATGATACTGATGGATGCAGTGTTAGAGCTGCTAGCAGGTGAACACGAGAGAGAGAGAGAGAGAGAGAGAGAGAGAGAAACAAGGACGTCCAGCAGCAGGGATGTGTGTTTACGATTATTTCCTTATTTGTGCGCGTTGGACCGTATCGAAAATTGCGACTAATTTGCGCTAATGATAATGATAAAGATTTTTATTTCCTTTCATCTCTTCCTTACTTTTTTTCCTCGTGTTTTATATTTTTTTTTTTTTTTTTTTTTTTTCCGTTTTTTTCCTTTTCCCCGAAGCAGGCCAGCGAAATCTCGACGTCGACTTCTTTGATTCGTAACGGTCTCTCTCTCTCTCTCTTTCTCTTTCTCGACTCTCTTAACCTCCTCGCGCACACACACACACGCACACATCCCTCCCCCCCCCCCCCCCCCCCCCCCCCCCCCCCCCCCCCCCCCCCCCCCCCCCCCCCCTCTCTCCCCCCCCC
>JAPYYT010002464.1:0-18121 GCA_030522565.1 Ceratosolen corneri | reverse complement strand
TATTTGAAGCTCATTTCTATCATCCTCTTTCCACTATCCGTCTCTCTTCATTCACACATTGGAGAGAGAATTTACACGCGGGTAAAAAACCCGAACACTACCATATAAAGTGAGAAATTAAAGTAAACAAAAACTATACCAAACTGAGGAATCAGAGCAATAATAAAGCGTAATTTTCTAATTATGATACTAGAAATCACTTTTAACAATGAATTAGTTTTTTTCTTCCGTTTTTAGATTTAATCTTAAATAGATGGAAAATCGGTAAGTTTTACCTTAGTCATTAATTCGCTTAAATTTCTCGGTTAAAAACTCCCGTATGAGATATTATATATACCTTTTAGAAGATCAAATCGTTAAAGATAGGATAATGTGTGACTTGGTTGTTTTAGAGCGAGGTATCGACAGGCAAAGCGATGACAGCTCGCGTCGTGCCGATAGCGACTCCCATCCAGAAAACTGGACAGATCACGAGGCCAATGATCCGCCGAACAACTTACTTGCAGGCTCGCCACCGAAACCTGTTAATGACCATCAACAAGGAGGCAAGGAAAAGAACGAGGCCGGAGACAGGAAAAGTAGGTTGTTCACGAGAGACCGGGCTGGACCTGGCAGTAACAAGGCCAAGAAGCATAGTCTCAGTGTCGATCTCAACCTGAAGCCTCTTCTAAACGATCTCAATAACTCTGAAGTGAGAATAATGATTATTGGGCAGCTTTCCCGATGTTTCCCTTATATTTCAACATCTGCAGATACCTTGAGTATTATGATTTTCTTTTGGAGTTCCTTTATGAAGCAAAAAATTTATTTATGGAATGTCGTGAATCATAACATATTTATTTTATTGGCATTTCCTACTTTGTCTTAATTATTTCAATAATGTTAAATTTATATTTATTAATTTCGTCGTATTGGTTTTGAATGGCAGTAATATCAAGAAATATCACAATATTTATATTATAAAATTGATCCTTCTTATAAATATAAATTTATAGAATTCTGTTCAGAAATTAAATTCGTTCTGCTTAGAAAATAATAAGGAATGATCATTTTAACCTTTTTACTTATAAAATATGTGTTTCAAATGTTTATTCTTATTAAAATATTTTTTCTTAATTCTATTAAGCTATATTTTTATGAAGTATTTCGAAATTGTGATTTTTCATAAACTGCGTGTTTAAAAAGTATTAGTAACTTTAAACATTTATTATAATGTAAAAATATAAAGCTAGTAATATCAAAATCTTTTTCACTCATTTAATTTTATTAAAATGATTAAATGATAAAATGTTTTATATTGAATTACTGTTATACGAAATAACCATTGAAATAATTTTTAACGATTTTTTTTTTCATTAACAGTATCGAATAGTTCTTTATTTTTAAATATATTTATCAAAGTATGAATATTATTGAAACTATCTTTTTTGTAAAATAATTAATTTTATAAGATAAAATTTATAAAATTACAAACTGGAAAATTACTATAGTATATAAAGTCAATCGTAAATTAATCTTGCAAATAAGTGTATTTAAGCCCCATCTGTTTCAGAATATATTACTTATAATTTATGAACTGAATTATTGAATTAAAAAAGCTAAATTTATTAGAATATCCAATTTGTTCAAGTTTATTAATGTCAAGTATAAAGAAATATAAAAAATATCTTAAAAAAATTTAATTGTTTAAATTGTGTGATGTTGATGCCTAGCCGAGGAAGTTATTAGTGGAGCAACTAAGCAGAGTCCTCCCGGATGATACGTTGCCGGATTCCGTTGCATTGGTTTCTCTCTCAGATCCAGGTGGTGCAGTACTTGCAGCTAATCTTCAAGATCAGAATATTCGCGTTCTCACTGCAGCCTCACCTGCAGATGTGCGTGCAACTTTCACGTGTCTCATTGCCCGAATACAAAAATTGTAAGTTCAGACACTACCATTGATCGTATATAGCTGATGAAGTTACAGTTAGAATGAATTAAAAATTTATTTATATTGATATTATTATAGCATAGTTTATCATTGTCTAAGTATTTTATTATTACGAATTACATAAGTATTTTATTATATATTTATAATTTATTATATATATTTTTTATACTTTTTATTACGTTTAGTATGTTTATATATTCTTATCACTACAAAATAAAGCTATCTTTAATTTTAAAATGAAAATTTTATAGTACATAGAAAAGAGTACATAATATTCTATTTATTAATTATATATTATCCTTATTAAAATAAAACCAAGGTATAATGTCTATTAAAATTAAGAGCCTTAAAATATTAACTTAAGCAGTGAAATATAATTAACGTTAAAGTCTACTCATAAGTATATCGCTATTTTCAAAACAACTACTTAAGAAATTAAGTAACAGAAATACATATCCTATTATTATAATAATGGTAAAGGATGGAGAAGAAAGTGAAGACCTTATTATCTTTCCTTAGCTGCAACAGCTCGGCGAAGCCACCAACGCCGATAAAAGTGGTGACTGCAGGTGGTGATGGTTTCGTAAATACAGTGTTGCGCCACTACGTTGACCTTTTGAGTTTCAAGTCACCCGATTGGCAGAGTTATTTGCGCTTTTTCGTTGTACCCCTCGGTTCTAATAGCCTCGCCTGGTACCTTGCTTCTGTAGATGCCAGGTACGCTCTCCTTTTTTGTGACGAGTGGCGAGAGCTCTTAGAACGCGAGGGAGCGAGTGCCGGTGAGTGTGCGGCCAGGGTTGCTGAATACTTAGCCTCTTCCGCATGGACGCTACTCCTCCCTATTGCCGAAGCCATGGTTACCTATAGGTAAATATAAAACCAAGGCTTTTTTGCTATATGTTTGCTATATTTGCTGTTTATACTTCTTTTGCATTTATTTAGTAGAATTATTGTTATTTTGACAATAATACAATGATTGAATTTATATGAACCGATATTAAATGTTAGAAAAACCAGTTTTCAAACGCACAAGCAGTATTTTCAACCATTTGGAAACAAAGTCACAATCCGAATAACGTTAGTATTATAATATTTGAGCATAGCAAAAAGAAAAACGATAAAATTTATTTGTTCATGTATCTGATTACAACCATTTTTGTGCATGAATTATTATTCATGCTGGAAATATAAAGAATTGACAAAAGCATTCAAAGCATTGAAAATCAGCTTATTTAATATTAATTCTATTAATATATTACCAGAAATTTTATGATTGGTAACAAATAAAAAATGTATATAAGCATACTCAATCCGAATACTTACAAAAAACTTACTCAATTGTATTGGCTTTATTAAAAATATTAGAATATACAATTTTATATATTTTCAAATAAAGTAAAATACGGTAAAATTATGGGAATTTAGTATTAACTGTATTATTTAGATAATAAAACCGGATATTTAAATTAACTGAATTAAATTATTTAACATCTACTAATAAGTATGCATGTACCAACAAATTCTATTGGTCAAATATGAAATAGATATTGAAATAAATATATTAAATAAAGCATATAAAGGTACATATTAATGAAATTTTATTTATAAATAATCTCTTTCAAACACAATTTCTTCTAATATAAATTTAAAAATAAAAAAATCATATATGCTTATTCATGTAATTAAAATAAAAGAGAGAAAAATCGTAGAACAGTACTTTATATTTTATCTATTGGTTAATGTTCTCTTTTTACAGAGAGACTGATGACAGTAGTCAGATCTTCGTACCATTCGTGAACGACGTGCGCGTGGGCTGCTACGAGAGTAGTGCCTCAGCTTCTGTTGACCTCGACGAAGGCGGTGTGACAATTTCGAGCTCGCCGCCGTCATTGCCGGCCGCGGGGTCCCTGTCTATGGGACCGCCTTCGGGCAGGCTCACCCCGCCAAGCAGCCCGAACGTTGGCCAGCCAAAAGAGGGATGGGAGCCTGTGGAACTTCAGCTTGACTACTGGGGTAAATCCACCGTTAGTGAAAAGGTCAAAAGTTCCCTAAGACAAGCTTTCAAGATTTTGCATGTACAAAGGTTGTCACCATCTGGAGAACCACCCGGACAGAATCTCTCTATCTTCTATATGACTAAAGAAAAAAAACAGAAGAGTAAGTATCCATAACTACGGAGAGCATCATTAATAGATGAATTGTAAATCAAATTAAATCGCATCATCAAATCCAATACTTTAATTAAACCAAAAAGAGCTAACATGAAATTAACTTTTAACAGAATATTAAAAAATAAAAAGCATTTATAATATACTTCTTGTTGTTGCGATTTTTTGCGATTACTTATTACTTTTCCTTGGAAAATTTTTTTTAGAAATGTATATGGTAAAACTGTTTTATAAAAAAGACATTGTATTTGAAACTTTAAAATTATTAAGCTAAGTATAATTTAAATTTAAAAAGTAACATTTGAAAAATTAAGTACATGAACTACGTATTTGTTATATACATTTGTTTCAGTAATGAGGTTGGGTAAGAAAAAAGAAAAGGAAAGGGAAAATGAACCAAAGTGCCAACAGGTTGATGGCGTAACACGTCTAATATGCTCAGCAAAAACTCAAAACATTCCACTAAGAGGTAAAAAGCAATTACTATTTCAATTTCATGTTTATATAGAACTTTGCAAATTTGTAAGCTACCCAAAAAATAGAAACACTAACAAATTGTTAGTAAAAAATATTAGTAAAAATTTTATTCTTTATTATATTTCAAAATTAACACTATTAAAAAAATTCTAAGTTATAAATATATTTTTAAAATGTTACTATTGCATTTTATATAATATCAATAATATTTATTGTTACTAGTAATTCTATATCCATAATTATTTTCTTAATAATATTCTTCTTAATATTTAATAATAATGTACACATGAGTAATTCTTGATAAAATTAATTATTAAAAATGCCGAAAACGACAATAAATTGAATCTTTTAATTTTTGATATATTAGAAATTTAATTTACATAATTTGAATTATATTCCTCAGATATTGAAATATCTGAAAAATGTTATATTTTTCAAATAATAAATTTCTCGCAACTTTTCTTGTTCCCTCTTTCATACGGATAAGAGCAAGTGCGTAGAAAAGAAGGCTCTTTTTAAACATTGGTATATTTTTAGCATTAATTTGCTAGATAGATATATTTGAAAATACGTTGCAGTGAGCATCGACGGCACAGAATGGTACGGTGTAAAGTTCTTCCAGCTGTCGGCTCAATGGCAGACGCACATCAAAACCTTTCCGGTTGCGATGTTAGCCTTCAATTCGCAGCAACAATCGCCGAGTCTGACGTGAATCACCTTTGGCATTGGTACAACTGTTTCTTATTTGTTATTTCGTAGCCGAGGTAGAAGACAGATGAAAAGAAGCGAAGCTGGAAATATATAAAAGCTCAAGATATTGCATTTTATCCTACGGATACGTACGTCGATTTGATCATTTCTGAGTTCTTGCTTTCATTGATAGTTAAGCAAGAAAATTTGAGGTAGATGCATTTTTGATCAGTTGATGATGATTTATATGACGTTCCGTTCATATGAATTCTAGATTAAATTACAGTAACGTTCGTGCTCAAGGTGATATTCTATTAAACTTTTATTTGAGATTGCAAAAGTGATATAAGTATTTCGCGAAAGTCATAAACAGCAAAGTTATAAGAAAGCTTGTTGTCGATAATGTGTATGCGATTTATTTATTAAACGATTGTAAAGTGTGAAAAAAATGTTTTAACTATTTAAGAATTCTTATTTTATTTTTATTACAAGTACGTTCATTGAAACATAAGGGAATGGAAACTACACTACTTAAAAGTGGTTCAAAATATTTATAGTTGCATTAATATCTTTAAAGCAAATGTTATTAAGCCCATTCATATAATAGTTAAATAAATCCAATACTCTTGACAGCAAAATAAAATTCTTTTATTATAATTTTTTAGTAAATTTATTCTCAATATGTTACATTTTAAAATAATTTTTAAGGTATTTTTAATTATAACACGTTAATTTAATTAAACAATTTATTTTATAATATTTTAAGTATGTCTACGTTATTTAATACTTGGTATACTGTATTGTATTTTATTTTATTTATAGAACGATAATATTACGATGTTAAACATTTTGTATAAATTATGACTTTTTAAGTTTAAATTAATCAGAATGATGAATTTATTTAAAGAAATAAAACTAATTTTTTCTATAGCTAATCCAATTAACGAATAATTTTTTTTCAAACATAAACTTGAATTTGCAAGAATATAATTTCTGGATAACTTTTATAAACTTATTTAGAATAAAATCAAAATATTACTCATCTGCAAATAGTAAATTTTATTTAATGTCAAATACGATTAGTTGTACAATCATTATTGTTAAGTTATATTCTTTAAAACATTCTGTGTTATGTAGAGTAAAAGAATTTTAAGTTATACATACATAAATAAATATAATTCCATTTTAAAAAATTAAGTAAAACAATAATAATGTGCAATATTATAGAATATTGCTTTCAAAAATATTTGAATAAATACTATATATCTAAAGTAAAACAAAAAGCTAATTAAAATTTAAGTAAAGTTGATTTTTTTCTTGTTGAAAAAGTAATTTTTTCATTAATCATTAGTAATTAACCATTATTGAATGTGTCAAAATTTTCTAAAGTATATTTATTTATATACATTGAAAAATGTAATAAACGAAAAACTATAGAATAAGAGCTATAATCGTACAAAAATCATTCTACGTTAAGATGATTCGCTATATTAATTATTTCTTTTTTTTTATTTATGAAAAATTATGAAAAAATTTATGAAAATTCTTTTGTAATTAATGCTTTTTCACTCACTAACATTATTATTTTATTAAAAAATATTTAAACTCAACAAACTTTTGACTAACTAATGTTTCTCAACTGCAGATTTTTTTAAATTTTACTACCTATGAGAGATATTGCTATTTGCTATATATTTAAGAGAACAATTTGACAAAATTACAATGAATAAATTAAATATTTAAAATTATTTTGTATACTAATTAATAATTATGCAACCGTATTTAATGATTCTAAAATCCATAAAAATTGAATGAAAACATGTAATTATATTTTATTAAACACATAGAAATATATTATTTTCTAATAATCGTTATAAATAAAGAAATTATTAAAAATCTTATGTGCAATTTATTTGATTTGTAAAATTAAATTTGTATTGCATCTTCTGTAATGTATATTCAAATTTTAAACTCCAATTAAAGTATAGAATTGTAATTATTGCAAAATACATGTTTTGTATATTAACTTCGTTTTTACTTTAATAACTAATTAAAAGAAAATTTTTTATTTATATAATTAAAATTAAATAATGTATATCGTAAAATGTTTTCAAAATAAATTTTTACAATTTATTTAAATCTAAGAGCAAATACATAGTTGTTCGCTCTTACAGTATAAATTTAACAATAAAGCAAATAAAATAAATAAATAAAGCAAATACAAGTTTATCTTTGTAAGTGAAATATAATTTTGTATTTAGAATATTGGCACATGATAAACTTTTATACAATTTAATAAATATTTATTTCAATTTTTCCAAATTACAAAAAATAAAGAACAATTGTAAAATTCATTGTATAAATAAAGTATAATATAAAAATGTTAGTTATTTAGTGATCAAAGTTGATTATTTCATATTTGAATCTATATTATTGTAAAACAGTATTTTTATTCACGGAAATAAAACGATTATAAAAACATTACGTATAACAAGTACTAAGTGCTTCTTGCCAAAAAAGTTCCTTCTAGCGGTTCCATTTATACGCTATAATAAAACGAATTATTTATATCAAAGAAACAAACTAATTTTTAAAAGGAAATTAAAAACGCTCATTTTTATCTGCACCTACAATACATATAGATATAAAAATAATCATTTAAATTATTCAACAGAAATCCTTTAGTAAATTATACAAACTAGATAAAGTATAAATATAAAAGTTTCAATAATAGTAATATTAACCATTTTTTCTATGTACTTAATACAAAATAGAGAGAAATTGTATATCATTGTATTGATTTTCTAAAATTATAGAAGCAAATTAATTCTAAAATAAATAGAAGCAAATTCTTATAGAAATAGAAGAATTCTCAAAAAACTTTATTTTAAATTTGCAAATTATACTTTAAATTCATTAATATTTTAAACAAAAAAAGATTTTATTTTAATAAAAATTTAGTAATGAGTAACACAATTGCTATTATAGATATTTCTTTTATATTTATATAAAAAAATAGCCTACTCACAGTCTTTAAAAAAAACTAATTTATAATAAGGAAATGTAATTGTTCATATACATTATGTATAGTTTATTTCATATCCTAGTCATTCCACAATAACGAATTGTCTTTCAAAAATTAAAATAAAAGAATATACTTGAGTGGTAAAATATTAAATTAATTCAAACTAGATGAAATTTGAAAAATTAAAATTATTAGTATCCAAAGTACTAATAAAATGTTTATGCATTTTATGCACAAAAAAATGTGGGTATTCATTAAAAATAAAAAATTTATTACTATGTTTAATTGAATAGAAATTAATAAATCATAAATTTAATTACTAATTGAAATTTAGACATCTTTATTTATACTTACTTAAAGAGCTCTAATTCCAAATTATATATAAATATATATATATATTATTTAGAATACAAAGTAATTAATGTATAACATCCTATGATTTATAAAAATTCAGTTAATTTATGATTTTTATTTGTAGAACAAAAAATTTGTAAAAATAAAGAATTTGTTGAAACTACGTTGTTAAATGCGAAAATAATTGCATATTATTTATTTAAAGATATTAAACAATATTAAAAGATTATAAAAGGTACAGTTAATATTAATTGCATTTCTTAATCATTGATGTAAGAAATAATGGAATACCTATATATAAGTATAATGTAAACTAATATAAGAAATTTTTGTTATTATTTAGAATATATCTTATGATCCAAACTCGACTTAAATAATATACAATGAATACTGATTTTTTAATTTCTTTTAATTATAAAATAATTATATAAATTTAGTATTTATATTAAAATGTTCAATTGATTTATGTTTTTGTTTCTATGTAATGAAGTCTGGTGTATATTTTATATTTAATATTTAATGAAGAAAATTAATTTATTTTTCTACTTTCTTTTAAAGAATCATTAGACGTTAATATTATATATGCATAAGTACATGTTAACGTCACGAGATAATAAGTATGACACAGTGAAGTAGTAGATAAAATTAAAACAATTAGAATTGTGCAGTTTCGAGTCGCAGTCTGAGAACATTTGTCGATTTGAAAATTATAACAAACTGTTGATGTTTGTAAGCTTGAAATATAAGTTTAATGCTTTTTGTAGTATTTTTGCTATTTCTTCTTAAATCACTTACCTTTTTATTTACCTTTTTAAATTACAACTATTTAGTTAAATGTATGAGTATTAAACAAATAAAAACACAGAATATTCAAGATTAAACGACATTTATTTAGTGTTCATTAAATTAGTTCAAAAATTGTATCTTATTTACTTTTTTATGAGAGACATGTAATAATGAACATATTTTATGGCACTTGATTACAATTAACTTTTGAGAATTTTTATTAAATTTATTTGGTTGAAGCCATTTGGTAATAGTTTAAAAATTAATGATAAATATCTCTATTATTGGAATAAGTAATTAAGATAAAAATATTTTTTTAATAATTTATAGATTTTTAAAATTAATCTTGTTAGTAAAATTTTACTATTTAAACAACTTTGCAAACAAATAAAATTGTTATGCAATAACAAGCCATATATAAAACTAATTTTATATGTCAAAATTAACAATTTTATAGCATTAACATAAATGATTTTTAAATATAAGTTTTTGGTACAAATATTAAATAATTGTACATATATATATACAAATATTAAATAATTGTACATATATATATATATATATATATATATATATATATATATATATATATATATAATATTTAGCATTCGTGGAAACGATAATTTATTTCTTTAATATTTTCAGCTTTATTAACAGTTATTTTATTAAACAGATAAATAATATATTTTTAGCAATATGAAAAGACGATAACAATCTAATGATATATACATAAGAAAAGACAGACCAAAATAATCATAATACAATTCATATATAACAGCTAATTTTGGAAAGAGTAAATATGAATGCATTCCATTTAAAATTTTGCTTTTATTTCTGGGTGAAACGAGCATGAATTCATTAGTTAGTCCTAGATACTACACTTAAATATCTTTATCATTTTTCTTTATCTTATAGTTCATTCACATGAGTTCAGTTAGTTTCATTGGCAATACAAAGTGTCAAAAAATAAATAGTAAATTTAAGAGTAATACGAATTTTTTTAATTTGTATTTTGATTTGTTTCCGTATTATGTAGCACAGTGAAAGATATAAACCGATTGAAAATTATATTTTATGTTATGATGAATAATTGTATGACACAAGGAAGAATAAAAAAATTTACAATTATTTACATAGCACCTGCAAAGAAGATTTGCATAGTTATGCTCATCTGTAAAAGTACTATATATTATATACACGTGCAGGTTGCAATAAGAACGAAGGCATAAATCATTTATTTTTTCTTTCATTTTTTGATAATACAAATCAATGAAATTAGGAGAGGCTATAAAATTAAAACTAGTAGCCTCGGTCTCTCTTTGTGATATAGATTACACTATTCCTTTCGACAAACCATTTCATTGAAAAAGAAAGAAATTCACATTATTTTAAGCAAACTAAATTCCTAAACTGATTATAGAAATAACGACTTTAATAATGCATTGTCAATAAATAACTTAAATAAATTAAATAAATACCAATTTTCAAAAAACTTGCATAATTCAAATACTTAACAAATGAAATTAAAAATAAATGTTAAGGAAATTTTAAACTGGTTTTATTAAGAAAATATTTGCATTGGCTTGTCTAAAATTTTATCAAAAATAAATTTAAAAATTATATAAATATTAGCACAATATGATGAAAGTATAAGTTGAAATTAGTCTTTAAAATTTGAATTTGTCTTTGCACCAGGGCTAAATATTTGAACTCTGGGTATTAAAAAAAGTTCATTGCTGTTTTATAAAATATGTTAATTTTCAAAGTAAAAATGAAAGATCTAACGTTTGCATAAACTTAATTAATATTTTCTAATAATATCTTATGTGGCTAAAGTATCAAGATTAAAAGCATCTTAATACAAGTGTAATGACCACAATAATGGCAAAATAAATAAATAAAAGAGTATGAACGGGGCTTGTAAGCATAGGTGGAGAAAAAAACAAGCATTCGCAAAGTGATAAATCAAATATCGTTTCTAGTGAAAGGTTTGTCCAGGTCCACCGCTTCGTTATTGTTAATTTATTGCACCTGCACCTCTCAATCATATGGATGAAGAGCGAGGGCACGTCCTCTGAGGCCTCGCTGCCCTCCTACACCGCCCTTCGGTATTACGTAACCACCGGCGTGTCGAGCTGTGCCTTCCTCTTCCAAGTTGCCGTTACTTTCCAGGAGGTCGCGTAGGGGCCAGCAGGCTAAGTGCCGTGACTTGCCATGACGCGCCAGCACATGATAACCTTGTCTGGGAAAATAAAATGTTCAGAATACTTGATTCCAAAATTCTTTTTCCGTTTTATTTTTATATATCCTTCACAGCTTTCTAAGAAAAAAATTCCTATCTTTATTATCAATACAACGCCGTTTATCTTTTCTTGATTGATAGTCTTACAAAAATAACTTCAACAATTTTGTATTTTATATTGTCAACGAAAACATTCAAAGTTTTAATATAGCATATCGTCTTTTATACATATACCATGTATGTAAACGTTCTTTTTTTATTTATATATAAAGATATTAAATCAGTTGTAATTTTAATTGATAAATCTACAGTTATATTTTCAAAAATAAATTAAATTTAGAGAAGAGTTAAAATCATTTTTATCATTTTCAGTAATAACATGTTTCATAACTAACATTATTTTAATTAGATAAATTTTATAATTTTTATTTCTTAATTCAAACACATGAATGACTAACAATTTATTTCATAAATAGTTTCTTTTAATAACTTTAAAAATATTAGAAAAATATTTTATTAAGATTATATATAATGTAAAATAATCTATTTAAATTAATTGCAAAAATTATTGAGATAGAATAAATTACAACAATGATAATTATTAGGAAGTTTAAATTTTAAATTATATATACCTTGAAGAAATAAGACCAACAAGGAGTGCCCAATGAGCTTTATGACCTCTTTTTAGACATGGAGCATCATTGAAATCAGCATCATACGGAATTAGAATCATTCCATTGTGTGCAAGTGCATGAGTAAGAGAATCTGGATAACTTTGTAAATCTACAAGCATAACAGGTCTGTGTTCTGGTAAATATTCAGCTGCAAGTGTAGCCATGAAATCTACACTATAAACTTCTCCATGTTGAGTGAATCCACGTACTCTTGCTTCTGCTAGAAGCTGACTTACAGATACTGGATTTGTATATTCTTGTGATGCCATAGCAAGTGCTACTAATCCACATCTTATTTAAAAAAAAAAAATATATATATATATATATATATACATATAAAAGTTAATAGTTGGACATTATACAAAAATAGCAAATTTCATGCTGTCTGATTCTTACTGAGGTCCATCTTGAAGGATTGGTTCCACTTGACAAAAATATGTTACCTCTGCATCTTTAAGTTCATATGAAGCTATTAATTTTTCTATTTCTGCTTCAACCGATGTCAATGTAATTTTTGCCCAGGGAGGAAGATTATCACTGTCATTAACATCTGCTTTATCACAAGGTCGTGCTTGTGGTAAATTTGGAGGTGGTGGAGGTGGTGGAGGTGGTGCAGGCATCTCTTATTTCAATTAAGGTCTAACTAATTTTTAATTTAACTATTATTAATAATATTATTAACTATTATTAAATAATATTTAATTTAACGATTACTAGATTGAATAGTTTTCCAAAACTAAATTCTTTATATTAAATAAATAATACTATTATTTCTAGCTAACATTTATAGCTATTATTAATACTATTATTTATGTAAAAAAATATACATATGAATCTTCTTCAATAATATTCAAGCATTTTCTTTTCTTCCTGTAATTAAAAAAAATTTATAATTGTATATTAAAATAATATGTACACAATTTAAAAGAAAACTAAAAAATATTTTAGATAATATGAAACTATTCAACTATAAATATATTTAAATAATTTTATTTCTTCGTGTGAATACTGATAAAAAATTAAAAAAAAATGCATATTGAAATACATATTTTATGACAAATATAAAATATCTAAAATTGTAAGTGATCTTTCAATTTTATATGAGAATCTAACATCTAACATAATCTATTAATAATTGAAACGATCATTTTTTTAAATTTTATATCTACACCGAATATCAAAATAAGTATTTTATTATGCAAAATATGATTCAGATATGATCAATTATGACAATATTTTTTAAAAATCTTGAAATGACTAATGATTATAATAACGCATTAATTGTTAATTATAATAATAAAACATAAAAAATGTTTGATAAAGCCAAAATGTTTTATATCAGTAGTAACAATATGTGTTATTCAAATATCCAAAGTTGCTACTTAATATAGTCTGAACTATACATGCAAGTTTTACAATACAAACAATATCAAGTTAAAAATAATACCAAATAATACCAAAAAAGAGGCTGAGAATTAATATTTACATGTGCATGTTAAATCACCTCTGTAAATTCAGACACAAAACAGTATAAACGGGCTAACCAAAAATAAAATCATTAAATATATAAATGGAAAACAACTTCTAATATTATATAAGTCATACTTTAGAATCAAGGAAGGCTAAAGCAGTTATTTTGTAGTCATTTAAGGTTAATATTTTTAAAGCAAATAAATTCAATTACTTAACATCAGATATATAATATAAAATAGATTTGAATGCTTGTATTAAGTAAAATTTTGTATTTAATGACGGTATTAATGGTATTCGTTGTAATATAAATGTTTATGTATCAGATTATTGATAAACATATACCTCACAATCGGTTTTACCAAATTACTATTTAAAAATAGCTATTGAATACTAGAATCCATTTTCTTAGTTTAATATTTTTTAAAATTATCCGTATAAAATTTACGTACTCTTTCATATATTCATGTACGTAAGTGCAAATATAAGTTATCTAAACTAAAATGATTTTTTCAACAGACAGTGTATTAAAATGTAATTAAGATGATAGTTACATACGTATGCGTATATATATATATATATATATATATATATTAAGTATGAATGGTACGTGGATTGATTTAGAATGACAGATTCAACTGCTAAACTCTTACAGTGATGTCAATCTCCCTCTTAATTTGCTTGCGAATGAAGCATAGGTATGTCGGTTGTTCCCATTGACATTTGTCACATATCTTAGCACAAAACACAGAAGCACAATGAAGACGATAGCAAAACATATCAAGGCATAGGAGCAAGGTTCTTATGTAATTTTCGTTTCCGAGTAGTAGAGCTGCACCACGTAAACGTCTCTTATGAGCGCTAAATGAGATAAAACTGTTCTTTGCACTTGTTCATGAATGCTGTATACTATATTGTTGTCTGCTACGAAAGTGTCAATTTCGACTTTTAGACAAACACCCAGCACAAGTGCCACTACCACCGTCACTCTTGCTGGTATTATGATGTTGACACGAAAAAACTCGAAAAAGTGGCAACTACAAACGATGACGGACCACGTGCCAGAGTTATGAAGTACGAGCTATTGAACCATGATTCCTTTAACAGGGATAGAGGGGACTGCTTCTCTATTCTTATTTACTACTCACATAAAGAGCGGGTAACGGATACTTTTTATAACGGCATTTTCCGCATGTGATTTACGTACGAGAAAAAAAAGTAAAAGGCACAATGTATATACCTACATATGTTTACATGCCTATTTTATATTCTTTCATATTGCATGAACATATAAATGCTAATATTTCTCATCGGACATTATATGAGTTAATTGTTATACAGTCATAAAAAAATGAATCAAAGTGGAATTGTAAGGTGTATTATTGCTTTTATATATGATTTATATGCCTTATTTACGGTTTATGTAAACAACCAGTCACCTATTGAAAAACCATAATTTTTCTTGAGTGACGCTAAAAACTGATAAATTACAGAGTTGTAATATAAGATATATTACTCATCGTCTTTTTATATTAACATAATGATCTAAAAAGGTGTGTAAGTAATGTAAAAAGGTTACCTTACTTTGGAATCTTTATTTAATGTCTATTAATATAATTTAAATTTAATTTTACTTTAATGTCTTTTTAATTCAATCGTTAAATTTAAGATTTAAATTTTATTATTTAATTTATATGTATGATTTAATTTTATGTTTTTAAAGATTTTGTATTAAAAAAACATTATATATGGATAACATTAAAAGAAAAATTAAAGAAAGATATTTTTGAAAGATATTTTTTTTAATAATTTTGTCTAAGTAAAAATTATTATAGTATATTTTTTTTTAAAGATTCATGTCTATTTTTTCAAATATTCAATTATAGCAATTTCATATATTTTTATGTAAAGATTAGACAATAAAATAAATTTGTTTAAACTCGCGATTTAAGATTGTTTCAAAATTAAATTTCGATATATTAGTTTTAAATTAAAATATTTCACAAATTCTTTTGTATGTGATTATACAAATAATACTATGATAGTCTCAGAATAAATATAGCTGTTATTATAAACTATTAAATGATCAGCAAGCAACTACATGAAAAGTTAGTATAAAATATTAATACAATTAATATTAAACATATATCTTAGAATAAAATTAAACCATATATTTAATTCTTTTGTATGCCTTTTCTTTATTTTTTGTTACATCTTTTTTTTATTGTTCATAATTTTATTATTTCATACATTTTATTGTTTCATAATTGCTTAGGATAAATGTCGAAAATAAAAAATATATATTTCTAATTTATTTTTATAAAATTTTTCAAATATATAATATGTGATAACATACAATAAACTTCGACAACCTGTATAATTATATGAATGTATACGCAATTGGAAATATATTATAATTTATAATATAATAGAAGACTACAGATTATGAACTATTTTATTTAGTTTATCCCTCAAACGCAATTAAAAAAAAATATTTCTAAGAACATTTTCTAAACTAATTAAAAACAAAAAACAAGTCTAAAATAATTGTTCTTAAAGTAAGTTCTAAGTTTATAAGAACAAGTTTAAAAGTATTCTTTATTGATGAAAAGAAATTTATATATTTATAAAAATATAAATAATTAATTACTTCTATAAATGTAGAATAAGAGATTGCTGTTCATATTGTAAGGAAATATTTACACCTTTCTAACGGATTCTTAATGCGATAGAAATATATTTAAGTATTATTAATAGTAATTTCAATTAGTTCGTGAAATATTAAAAACTGCATATAAAATAAATATAAAATATAATATGCTTAAATTAATTTTTTCATGAATGAAAAATTAAATAACTTTCTTATAAGAGTACTGATTGTTAGGCTACTTAACTAAAATGTAATTGTATTTGCATAAATTAGATTAATATTTTGTACGAATTATATGAATCGTATTATGTAATTTGTTTGGAAATCCGTGTAACAAATCAACAGCCGGACCGTCGCCGTGTATTTTGATCATCGGAGTTTACAAATATAAAAGTGTAGTACAAAAAACAGAGAACGGAAAAGTGTTGTAAATTCGAAGACTAGAAATTTATTGCTAAAAAGGCCGAGAAATGTAGAGAAAAAAAGATCTAGGTGAAGTATTTCAAATCGTACATGGTCGTTGTTTGAAAGAAAATAGTAACGAAAATATTCTTAATGTAAGATCTTGAAGCCACCTGGGTAAATTCGGGAATTGTCTTATGGTCGTCGAAGTCGGAGACTACCTAACTCGAGGGTCCGGCAGAATAAAAGAAAAGTGCACATGTGATTACAATTGTCGCATCATGACACGGTCTAGACAAGGCAAGCAGGTTTTACGGATTTCCACGCGCAGCACGGCCGTCGTGTGATCGCGGGCGAGAAAAATCCCGTCTATCCGCCAAAAACAAAAGGGAAATAAAACACACTACATCAATGACAAGTATTATAACAAATTGCCGATTGCGGGACCAATGAGAAAAGTCGAAAAAAGTAGTTTCGACGGAGCGACTAAAAGTCGCGATAAGAATTATGAGTGCGGAGTGAGCCTCCCCGTCGGGGCAGTGCAATTTTGATTGTTTTCGACTTACGTATAATATTCACTTGGATCTCAAAGGGAGAATCCGGACAGTAGGCGTAACAAGGTAACGAAGATTGGTCGCACGAATGATTTCTAAGTAGACGCACTCCCTACAGATGAAGTTAGACATAAGATTGTCAACGTAGGGTTAATAGTACCAGCCATTCGGCACGTACGTAGATAAAGGGAACTGCTGAGGATTTGTCAGCAGCATACGAAGAGGGAAGCTACCCTCTTCATCGCATTCGTGCCGGGTCAACGAACTGCTGCAACCCGCCATAAGAGATTAGGTCAAGAACCTTATTGGAACTACTAGCACAGTAAAAGAGAGAGAGGGGGGGGCGGGGGGGAGAGAGAGAGAGAGGGAGGGAGAGGGAGAGAGAGAGAGAGAGAGGGGGGTAGGGTCAACTTACAATCGAACCCTACAACATAATAAAAGTTTGTCACATTCAACTCAGTTTAAAAGGGGTTTAGCAGATTCTCCGTCAACACTAATGTCGTAATCGATTACCATTCGCGGATCATCAACGACTTGTACAATATCACATACGCAACATTTCGCAAAATACCATCCACTGCACACATTTCAATAGAGATAATATTATTAAGTAATTATATACAGTATACACACAAGTTTAACAATTTAATTAATCCTACTCATCAGTCCTATTATATCCACACTCTTTAACATCAGAGA
>JAPYYT010002463.1:0-17829 GCA_030522565.1 Ceratosolen corneri | reverse complement strand
AAGGCTGAGAAAGATCCGATGGTCGGTCGGAATCTTGAACATCGTCAAATCATAAACGAAAGTAAATATATTCGGGAATTAACTCGAGTGTGAACTCTCTCAAAAGGTGGTAGGGAGGAGCGGTAGCAGGGGTGATAAAAAACTGAGCCAGTGATGTTTTAAATATAACTGTAAATTGCCTTTATTGAAAATATAGATGTGAAATATAAAACTATAAATTATCTTTGTTGAAAATGTTGATACAAAATTTATATATGTATATTAGCTTGTTGATAATAAAGAAGAAAAATATGAATTGATAGAAAATATACTTCTGTTTGTAAACAGCAGAGTGCTTCCATATAATCGTGATAATCAATCGTAAATATTACCACGTTCTTTGGAAAATAATGGTTTTGAATCTTGGAAATCAAGATACTTTAATTTGCTGGTCGTTAAATAGATTTTCTAATGTCAAAATAGTCGCTGTATCTTTAAAATACAGTGTCAGCATAAATAAATAATACAGTGATACTTGCCGTAGATTTAGAATATGTGCATAGTTCTGAGTGGTTAGACGACGATCAATTGTAAGATAGCCGCTACCCTGTAATATGCCATGAATTGCTGACTGTGTTGCTTTGACCGAAAATTTAATGGCATTGAGTTGAAATTGAATATTTTTAAGCTTGCATATAGGCTTTTTGCGTCCAGCAGCTATATAATGTTGCACTGATGGTGTCAGAGATAGCTTTGAAGTGTAGCTACACGATTCTTCTTTATAAAATATTTTTTTATAAAATATAAAATATAACCGGTTCGTTATGGTGGTGTAGACTAACTTATACTTGAAGTTTAGATACACAACGATTCTAAGCAATTCTTCACTTATTTGAGAAACTCAGAATAATTAGGTAAATACTGTGTAATTTATTAAGAGATATCATTAAGAGGTTATTAAGTATAAGAATTCAGAGTTCTAAGAATTTAAAATTTGATTGCTTAAGAGTTTTAACTGCAATGAGTCGTGCAGTCTATTCTATTCACCACGCTTCTTATCTAGCATATTTGTTCCACAGAAGTGGGAAGTCATGAAAATCGGCTCACAGTTAATTAGTGCACTGTGATTGGTGCACGACAATGATTAGAGTTGTGCTATGGGTAGGGTCTTATAAAACAATGGGTGATTGTCTTACTGCCAAATGCTACACTAGTACAATTGCTGCACATTAAATCAGTATAAATTCTGTTCGTTTTTTCTGTGAGTGGATTTAACGGCGCGATAAGCTATGGGAGGTAATCAGGGCTCGAAGTATTCCTAGAATATTTATATGTAAGTTGATTTTACTTTTTCTGGCATAAAACATCTGGAATAGAAAATTGAACATTCGAACTGTAGTCGTAGGCAGAAGTTGTAAAAATTGGTCAAGTCGAGACCATAAGACTGCACTCGGGGATTATCGTAGAAGGCGAAGGCTCTTGGGGTACATCTAGCAATCATAAACAGGCTGAACTTCCTAACAAATTTTTCAAACAATGAAATACTATTGAGAGCCGATTGAGTTTCCCACGGAATGTCGAACAGTATAATATATGATAATGCTCAATTTTTTTAATAAAGTTTACTCATTTGTTAATTTTTTTAATTTTGGTAGAATTTATTAAAAATAAGACCATTTATGTAGTGCTACAAATAAATATTATACATAAATTTAAATAAACTTTCTTAAAATAATTATAATAATCTACGTTAAATATAACAAATAGATGAAACTAATGAATTATTTAGAATTATATATTATTCTTTAAGCGATTATGCGAGTTTGCATTAAACATTACCTGAACAATTTTTGTCATTTCTTCAATATCTATTACACCATTACCATCCACATCATACATTCGAAACGCCCATTTAAGTTTCTCTTCAGGTGTTCCACTAGATGTTACATCAATTGCTAGTAAAAATTCCTGCAAAATAATAACAACTTTAGAATTCCATATTCTTATTATAGCAATAATAAAAATATTTTACTTTTTATTTAAAATTTTAGAAGTTAAATCTAAAAAATTATAATAATTCTAAGAAAAAATATATAATTCATACAGTAATGTACTTTCATAACCAAGAGCTTAAAGAATAGATAAAAGTATGTACCAAAAAATATATATTACCTAAAAAATATATAAATGTATATAACTGTACATTAAAGATACTTGAGTACTTAAGTAACTTCAATCAAATTAATTTATATACTAATGTCCTAGAGTCTGTTAGACTCTCGATCGTCTCACCCTATTATCTTTTTGTTTGAAAAGTATTTAGAATATTTTATACTTTTAATATTGCCAGAAATGTCCCAAGAACCTACGAACACAGATAGAAAATATTCCGAGTACTCCTTTATCTTGCTAATGACGTTTAAAGATTCTGTTTACTCGGGCTGTGCCTCGAAAGTTCTGCGATATTTAATACAACCATTAGGTGTCTTGCAATACGAATCTAGAAAAATTAACGGACAAAACCTTATACAAATTTTCGCAAAGTTACCAGATTTTGTCTTATTTTCAGAACGTACCATATTCAGAATTGGAAAACAATAAACAATGTGTCGTTTCGATTGTCATGCAATAGCATGAGCCATGACATAACACTTGGAAGCCATCACGTCTTCACCACCACTTTAAAGGGCATTGACACTGCTTGTCAAGAGCGTCAATGACAACTGAAAATTAGTTTTCGCCCAATTACTGAAGCTTCCCACTCTCATAGAAGTCGAAGATGACCATTCTTAAGGAGCGGCATGGAGGCAATAAATTAGACTGCATTTGCGCCGCTTGTTAGAAATCTCTCAGAGTTTTTGTCTCTTTAAAATGATCTCTAGACTGGATAGTGAAATACAGTGATCTTAGGAAAGAAATTCTTAAGCATCAGTGAACAGAAACATTATATAGAAACTTCAACCCGACGTTGATACCAAGTCAAGATACATAGCGGAAGCCCGGCTTGTAGGGCCTTCAATTTACGACTGAACGCTGCATACATTGTCAGTCTGCAATGCGCATACCCACTAAGTAGCAATAAATAATAGGACTAACAGGCCCAAAAGCCAACATAATTACAAGGTAAGTAATGCCAATATAACTCATAGAATATTGACACTAAATTAAACTAGAATAAAACATATACAGCACATATAATTAATAGAATCATACCAAGCTTAGCGATATTCAGTTTACTCCTGAATATTGCGACACGGAACATACAATTCAAGGGAAAGACAGCAATATATTTTTACATATATTATATTCAATATTCAATAAAGATCAATAAAGACAGTTTACAGTATTACATACGACTTCTGTGAACTCATTTCTCTCTACCCTTCTATCTCTCCCCTTCCACTATCTGCGTCTCCCCCACATCACCTTGAGGAGAGTTTGTACTCGAGTTAGTTCCCGAATACAAGTATATTTACGTATTTTCATGTTCCGTATATTCAGTTATAAAAGAACATCTAATAAAGTCAATACTTCTAAGGTCGAATATTAAAAAAAAAGTTAGTAACAAATATTATGTTATAATAGTAACAGAATAGCTGATTTCAAAGAATAATTTTATTAATAGGACCAATATTTTTTATTATCCTTTTAGCCTATTAACGTGAATTACATAAGAACTCATAATTTTTCAATTTATATGAACTACGCATGCATAAGCACACACACACGAGCACACACACACACACACACACACACACACACACACACAAAACCAATTTATTTTCCTCTTTCAAAAATAGAGAGTATATATATATATATGTAAATTCGTACACATACAGATAAACCTATAGAGAAAGAGAAAGGAAGAAATACATTGAAGAGTATGTTTGTTTATGTTTCATTTGATTAAAAGTTATCGGTTCCTTAAAATAAATGAATGACGTCAATTTGTATATACGAATATTTTTTCTCAACGTATACGACTGCATAAAACAAAAATAAAGAATACGGTTGACAATAAAATACCTACATTAACTTATCGCCGTCTGTTTATGAAGCAACGCATTCTCAATTATTTTGTATTTAGTCCTTTCTCTCTTCTTACACTATCACCATCTTGAGGAGAATTCACACTTGAGTTAATTCCCGAATATTTAGTCCTTTAAGTTGGATAGTGGAAAAAGAGTCGCTCTGAGATGTATATATATATATATATATCAGAGTACTTAGTCGCACAAATCTCCCCGAACCGACTCAAAAACACTTGAAGGAGAATCAGACGGCACGTAGCTGAACTTTAATTAGAATATCGAACCATATTGAAACAGACGGTTTTACAGTTTTTATTGCCATCTTTGTATGTGCGTTCCAGCAGCACGTGCTCACGGAAACATAATCTATAAAATCGTTTTTATTTTTCTGTGTACTTTCGTTAAGAAGCGAGTTACACTAAAAAAAATTTGTATAGAATTTGAAAATATTTTCTGATGTGTGACTTGAATGATATGGTTTTCAAAAATTATATGAAATAAATATTAAATTTTTTAAATTTATATATATTTTATTTTAATTAAATAAAATTATAAAATTTATGTACGCTCGATTTTTATAATAATATTCACTGCATCTATTTATACAACTACATTCTAGAAATTTACCTAAGTTGTGTTATAATTGTGGAGAAGAAGTTAACTGTTATAGAACACCAGATGCTATAGCTATAATTTTATTTATTTAAATTATTATTAATAATTATTGTAGTAGTTATGCAAATAATATTTATAACCTAATCCAAAAATTATACAATTTTTTTAATTCCTCAATCACAAAGGTTTTGAACTAATTTAAAACTACTATAATTATACACTACTTGAATTGAAATATTGACGTAGCTCAATGTATATTTTTTATATAATATTACATATCTATTATGTTAAAAAGTAATATAGTAAATAGTAATATAATATAAAATAAAAAATTAATATAATAAATAAAAAAATTTGTGTTTGAAATTTTCTATTCATATACGTGCAGTTGTTGACTCGAGAAAATTAAGAACAGCAAAGATCTGGAGTTATTAGCACGATTACCGTTGTAGCTAAGTGAATCTGATATAACGACGAGATTAAGATAGCATACTATTTACAATAATTACTACTGCGTGACATGGAGAAGTGAGCTGTACCTCTTTAAGAATGAAAGAACTGGTAAATACTTGCTTCTAATCTTTTGAAGAGAAAAAATGACGAAAGAATAATATCGTGATTTCCTCGATGAACTGCAATAGTTTCCTCCCAAGAATATAACGACATTGTTAAATTGTCATTTCTTTTTGAGAATCATGTCCGTTTTGCTTTTGAACTTTCAAGTACAAAAATAACATTTTAAATGAATATTTTTCCCAATTTAAATTATAATCACATTTTTATACAATAAAAAATTACAATTAAATCTATGTTACGGATAAAGAACAAAATTGAAATTATTTATCATAATTATAGATAGTGTGACATTATTGATTATATGTCAATGTTTAATAAATTCACAATAATATTACTAACATTTTTATTTTTATAATATAAATCTAGTTTAATTAAATTTATATTGAGTTATATTTCACATATAACACAAAGAAATAAGATTTTAAAAATAATAGTGAATATTGATTTTATATTACATATAATTAATCTATTAAAAATCTGGAATTGATTAGGACTGATACAGTAATAAGTTACAAGTTATATAAATTATTATTCTATTCATGAAATTGGCCAATTTTATTTTTCAATGTACATGTATTCAAAATTATAACTAATTAAGTTATTTATTAAATTTATTAAAAATTTTTGAACCATGCCTTCATTATATTATTATTTTTATTTTATTTTACTTCATTATTTTTCAATTTTTTAATATAAGTTTTATGTAATATAATACTTAATACGAATTTAAAAATAATGTACCGATTCATTTTAAAATAATTTCAATTATAACACTTTTAAAATATATTATATACATCGTGAATTCTATTTTGTCTGTAATTGGTTCGTTTCAGTCTGTTTGAAAACGAACTTTTAATTCCTCCAATTTGTCGTGTAAACTATCCGCACCTATTTCTCTTTCGTTGCCGAGCTGTAGAGGCAACAATAAAAGACAGGCATCTATCAATAATAAGCAACAGAAAAACCCATAGAAACAATAAAGCAACACTCCTTCGCAGACTTTTTCATCCTTCACGTAATGATTATTCTTCGCATCATAAAGAGAACCGCGGAAGCCACGAAGGGCCAGTATTTTCCAAAACAACAACGAACAATCAGCAAGACATAGTTAAATAATTGATACAGTATGTATTATATATATAATAAGATCATTCTTTTATCTTGTCTTTCATATTTATAATCTTTGACAAGGGAGTTTAAGTTCGTGGTTATTATTATCGAAGGCGGGAAATTCTTAAATAAGAGATTCTTATATGAGATATGAATCATCACAAGTATTTATTTAAGGACCTGCAACAAGTCTTAAATAAGCATCATCCATATATAATGTTCCACTTTGAATCACCCCGAGAATTAAGTTCAAGGTTAAATAAAAGGAGAAACTCACGTCTGACCAGCTTCAAGGCACACCTGTTCAACTTTGGTGTATTTATTAACGTTTATCTTTCCATTTATTATTATAAATAAATTCACCACGGATTATATTTATTAATTAATTTGCACTGCTTTTACATTTTCTTAGCTATCCTTCCCCTTCCGCTATTTACTTCTCTTCTCCTTGCATCAAGGCGAGAAGTTTTTAAGCACACAGAGTTATTTCCAAAACAGGTTTTTTAATTATATATTGTTGACATCTGCACAGCCGGAATATCCATGCGCAAATTAAATACCGCGGAGCTTGAAATTATTGTGTTAGTAGTGTGAAACAACAAGGGTGTTACCTTCGAGTCATTGTCTATCCTGACTAGATTTAGCGCCGAAGCTGGTGCAGATTCAAACAAAGGTCAATTGATGAATTGAGCATCAGCAGCAGCCACCATGATCACACCTCCCATGCGGTTATCCTTGACACAGATACCGATTGAATACCGGTAGTAGCCTCATATATTTCAGTCTTGCCTAGCAAGTAGAATAACCCAACAGGCTTCTATTATTCTCTATCAGCGCCAATTCGAAGCCTCTTCTTCCAGCCACTGAATATTGCGAAACTTTTAACTTTACATGACATCGCTATGGATTCTAAATTTAATGAAAGCGCAGACTACTCCTCGTTGTTTACTCGCACCTTCTGACAAATGATCATGCAAGAGTATTCGAGAACCGAATATAAAGAAGAGAATCCCTAAATAATATTGTTTTTTTACTTTTGTTTTGAATGTTTTTTATAATTATGATTGCCAGATGTCCCTGAAGAGCCAACGAATTTTTCGATAATATTTCATATATATTTTCGAGATGATAGTGATTTGAAACGGTCTCGTTATCCTTGCATTGTACTCAAAAGGTCTTCGATGGTTTGTATGACCATCATGTGATCTGCAAGACGCGTATCATAAAAGTAACGGACAGAACCCTCCAGGAATTAACACACAGTTGCCAAATATCGTACGAGTTGTTTATCACAACATAGATGCATGTTTTGAATAGTGTAAACATCAAGCGACATCACGGGTCGAAACGTCGGGACATGGTTCGCGCGCCGATGCGGCGCTCCGACATGCGACCGACCGCTGCTTTGAATCCTCCACCGCCTAAATGGGCATCGACACTACAGATCAAAGGGCACCAATGACAATTGAATAATTGGTTCTTAACCAATCACCGAAATTTCTCACTCTCATAGATGTGCAAGAAAAGTCCTCCCCTGCACAAAGCGTGGTGAAGAGTTTAAGTACAGCAACTTCGGCGCGCCACTTCAGATCCGCTCTGGTCTTCAGTATCATAGTATCGATTCTTTCACCTGTAATCTCTCAATATAAAGTTGTGTATAGTGAAAGGTTCTCCGCGATCAGTATCTACAAGTAACGCATGAAAGTTCAAGGAACGCACTGACAGGGAAGCAACGAGCTCTGGACTGTACTATAACCTCAACGCGACTAAAGAAAAGACGGTCGCCAATACTCAATCACGCCACACAAGGAAGAGCGCGAACAAGCACGAGCGGAAAAATCCAGTAAGCCCACACCCAGACCCACAGGTAAACCCTGTTGATCTAGAGCAACACAACAAGTCTATGTTTGGTAAGATTCAACTTACGCCTGAATTTTGCGTCCGCGTGGAAATAAGCAACCTTTAAATTTAACTCATGGTACTCAACATATTTATAAATTCACGTCAAGCTATCGCGGTGTTCAATTCATGTCTAAATGTTAAGATAGTTCAAGATCTGTAATTCTAAATTAAAATAGCATTATAATTATACCACAACGTCTAAAGACAGCATTATATTTCAATACGTTAAATAAATACCATTTTACAGGATTACCCACGCCACTTTGCCTCTATGTTATTCTACCCTGCTATCTCTCTACCTCCACTATCCGCCTCTCCCTCCCTCCATCTAGGAGAGTGTTTTCTCGGGCTTAATTCCCGAACAAAGAGTTAGACTCTATTTATTATACAGTAGTGACTATCAGTGCAGCCATTTACGGAATTATTATACTATATTATATTATATTATAAGAATTATATTTTTACTAGGCCCTACCCAGGGCCTCTTCTCATCAACTCAGTACACTAATCACAAGAAAGTACTGACAAAAATCGAGCTTCATATTTTTCTACTCCCAAAAAAATTACTCAGTGAGTATACACCCAGCAAGGTGGAGTGATACTAACAAAAATAAACTGCACGAGTTGCAAGACGAACTTTCGTAAAGAATTTCGGACAAATTTCGTCAGAAGTTCGACAGGAGTTCATCGGGGAGTTCGCTGAGAGTTGGTCGGGAGTTCGAAAAGACGAGTCAGAGTGCTCAGATTCTCATTTCTCTCAGTGCAGTTTCACTTATGTATTTTACTCCCAACTCTGGTAACTAACAAGTGAAAAAAAGAAGTAACTCAATTAACTCGCATGATACATCTGTGAATACACAGGTTATGTGGAAAACAGATTTATGGGAATACACTTCAAGGCAATCAATGAAAGAATTTCAATAACCGCTGCAATTTGCATACTGTATAAACAGTCCCAGTTTAAAGTAACTAACAGGTTCCCCCTTCATTCATACATTGCACGGATGAACGATTCCAAGAACCGCTGCAAAGCGCGACCTGTGCTAACAGTCGCAATTTCAAGCAGCTAACAGGTTCCCCCTTCGGACGGAAAGATTTCGCATCACCTACTTCACAAAAACAAGTGGTGTTCAACTTACAACTGGCCGCCACAACGAGTACATCACAGAAACAACATGAAAATAGTTCATTCATTAATTAATGCAGCATGCTAACATTTTCTCTTCAAATCCAAGAGGTTTAATTTATAATTAGTATCAAAACATTTTAATTCAACCTCATTTTCAAGATAACATAAATACAAATAAAATTCCATATTCTATTCTGCGTATTGTATTCAATAAACGCTCTTACATTCACATACAATGATCATAGACTTTCTTTCGATTTAAAATTATTAAAATTAAAATTGAAAAATTGTAATTATAATGACTTTATTAAGGGATATTATTTTATTCTATCAAAAAGAATTTTATACATTAAATGTTCGAGATTCCCTTGGTTTCTCGACCGTCGGTACTACCTTTATAAATTCTTTTCAAACCATTCAATATGTTTATGATTGCCAAATGTGTCCAAAAGTCCTACGAATATGATTAGAAAATACATCGAATATTCACTTCTCTCATTTATGACCTTTTTTTACAACGATATTCACTCGTACTGAGCGCCGAAACTTCGGCAATGGTTAATATGAGCATTACGTGTCTATCAACTGCGTCTGTCTCCCTTTCTGAGCCAACTGCCTAACCCTGCATAGATTGCAAGCGTAGTCCAACGAATAGATTAACGGAAAAGATGAGAAAACCAGAATTGAGGTAAGTAGCGACAAATACACATAAATTACTGGACAAAAGGTTGCCACAACGTTTAACACATAATCGAACGGCACATGGTACTCCATTGCCTGTTGTATATGCCAGTAAGTAATTAAACAAAAAGTAAGACGAATAGGTTAAACATTTGTTAAACACCTTAATTCAAGAGGCAAAGGCCAGTAGAAAAATCTATAATTAATACCTTATTATTTTTTTATACAATTTTTTTATTTTTTATTATACAAGATTATTATACAAGAATGATTATCGCAGAACACAATTAATAAAACCAATCCAAGCTGAACGGTATTCAATTTATGCCTGTATATTGCGACTATAAGCTATATACTTATTATATTTCTTACTATATTTTCTATCCCATTTCAATAAACACCGTTTTACAGTATTACATTCAACTTTCTACGACTTCATTTCTTTCTACCCTGCTATTTCTCCCTTTCCACTTATCGGCCTCTACCCCACACCATATTCGGGAGAGTTCAGAATCGAGTCAGTTCCCGAACATTGGTAAATGTATGATACAAGATTTGGTTAAGAATTAATTAAAGAAGATTTAATAATCCTGCAACAGGGTTTATTTAAGTAAGTAGTGATTATTGCATAAGGCAGGAATGCTTAAATAATGATTCTTACATGATATAAGAATCAGCAAGATAATAATCTTACATGATAGTTTATAGAAGTAACTGGTGGTTTTTGACTTGCAATAATACTTAAATAAGAACAATAATTGAACCATAAGCAAGATTAAACAAATATGGTAAACTTAAGATAAAGAATATTTTTTAACAGTTAATTCATGTATTTAATTTATGATGTATATAAATTATAAATAATGTATTTAATTTATTAATAAGGAAATGGAAATTCAAAATCAGATACAGGATATTCCTCAAGTTTCTGATAAATAAGTTCATAAAATATAATCACAATGGATACGTATAGAGTACATGAGAAAAAATTCATCATCCTAACTATGAAAGAAAACATTTTTCTTAAAGGAATTACGGTCCTAAAAGATGGTATTGAAAAATACACAACTAATTTTTAAAGGAACATGAATATATTGAAAAGTGGTCATCTGAAATATCCACTTCTTATTTTCAAGGAACATTAGAGCAGAAACTAGAAGCATATGACAATATTATCTTAATCATTGCAGAAATTGAATAAAAATTAGGAAAATAAAATCTACGAAAGACATTTACTTGATAATACGTCCGATTACGAAGTCTATAAAATCAATAATAATCTTAATAATGAAATTGTAGAGCTTAAAAATTATACGCAAAATGAATTAAATCAATTTAAACAAATCAAGTTAAGTAAAGAGATTGATCGTAATAACTGTAGCAATTAATAGGATGAAACGGATGAAAAAGATGAAAATGAAATTTATTTACTCGAAAATAATTTGACAAAAAATCCTTATGACTATGAAACTCATATTTATTTATACTTATATAAATGACTTATAACTATATTTTATAGTACAGATGAATTGGATCAATTATGAATTGCAAAAAAAATTTTAAGTTCTGAATATCTATTAACACCTAGCCGGTACATATTATGGTTACAAGATAAAATACAGCTTCCTACAACACCAGTTAAGAATTATAAAGTTCTAAAAAATTGCGCACGAGCAATAGCAGATTAACCTTCTCCTGAAATTTAGTTGAAATACTTACAATTCAGTATAGAAATTAGTACTGTAAAGGAAACAATTGAGAAAATAAAACCTCTGTTTAAGCGCCCATTAGTTGCAGCTAAATTACAGGTTATACGAGAACTTTTAAGTAAAGAGGCATTAAGAGAATTTTAAAACTTTCTTGATCCGAGGATCAATTCAAAAGATTCCAAAAATAAATTTAATAATTAGAAGAGGCAAACTTTATTCAAGGCAACTTGCATGTCTATATTTTGGTGTAGAAAAAACTTATAAAGAATATAGAATCTGAAAATGGGCAAAAGATCGTAAATATACTGGCAATTATTATCGCAGTATCATAAGTATACAGACGAAAATTGTTAAATGTAGATATCGAAAAACAATAAATAGATTCAATGCACGCAAAAAATTTAAAGAAAAACATATATATACCCAAAAGGTAATAAATATATTCATAAAAACATATTTGACTCATAAAAAGCAGGCAAAAGATTCTGTTAGATTTACAGTTTTTTATGAACATGTTTTAACCGACATTCAACTTGAGCCTGGTTTTCTTCAGTTTGAGTACCTATAACAGTAGAATATACTATAAAGTTAATGATAAAAAACTTATTTGGGAGCAAAAAGAAATATTCCTTAATGTATTAAAATTTTGAAAAATTGGATTAAAACGAACACTTCATTTATTGTTATTCAAAAATTAGAGAAAATGATTTTACAGTCGAATTGTCTATTCTAAGTGAATAGAAGAGTCTCGGATAACATATTTCATACATTTACGAAGAGTTGATTATGAATCAAATGATGTAAAAAACTAACAGAAATACTTACAAATGCAATAATAAAAATTAGTACGTCTCTTTGGGCGTGAACCCGAGTATGAATTCTCCCAGTGGTGGTGTGAGGGAGAAGCAGATAGTGGAAGGGTTGAGATAGCAGGGTTAAAAAATATACAGCGAAATAGGCACTAATACTATTATCCAATCGTTTTATTGAAGTACTGATACTAATAATTGATCTAATACAATTCTTTGGTATGATAATGATATTTTAGTCGATATGATTAAAGTGAAGAGCCGCACCTTCACTAGATGCGAAGCATGCAGTGTTTATGCACTGTGTAAATGCCGCGCTTACAAGTTATACGGGGTTTTATGCTTAATGTTGCGTGAGTTCAAAGGTGTGTATATTGTCCGAAATAAAATACGCGTAGACGCTTCAGCGCGTGATCCTGTGTGGCAAAAATACTACCGCGGGCTAAGTAGAGCTTACCGTTTGGCGAAGCTTCTTGTAGTACAAATCAAGACAATGGCTGAGGAACTGCACGTATATAAGACCACTGGCTGCACTGGAGACCTTTCTGAGATGTATCGGGAAACGGTTGCAGTTGGAGAAAAGACTTCTGCCTCGGCGTGATTGCGATCTTATTTTATAGCCGAAGGGCTAGCTAGGCCGCCGAGGGTGCTTGGTGGGGGATCTAACTGATTTCCCCTACATGATGAGATGAAAGAACAAAGAATGTCCTCTCAATTAGGCAAAGGATAGGGGGAGGTGAAGACTCAGACGACGGAGGCAGGGGTTTGTATGCATCTTGCCACGCGCGTTGCACTTCAAAAGCGCGCCCCGCTTGCTGGAAACACTGGGTTTGTAAATAAAGTGTGGCAAATATGACATATGAGATTTGCCACGTGCGCTTCTAACAGAAGGGCTTGTAAGTGATATTCGTAAGATGTTAACCGAATATTCTAGCAAGGGTCACATTCAAAAGTAAATAGGTCTTATCTAGTGACGACTCGACATTCTGTCGGAATCGCGAACGACGTCATACGCGTCGCACACAAATGTTCTCAAAATATTTTACAGCAATTAAAGGAAATGGCTCAACCTTCGTGACCTTTGTATGGCGGGCGGTTTCCCATAATCAGACTGGCACTCTACAATTCTGACATAATAGAAGCAAAAATTTTTTTACAAAAATTTGAGCAAAAAGGGACTTATTTGAAATGAACATCAACCAGCCAACCTTACCACAAAATGGACCAATTTCATAAAGGTTTTGATGCTTCATAAAATTTACCACTCCATTTTAGATCAAAACATAAGCACATTCAGTAGTGAAATTTACAAAGATTATCTGAAACATCTGGTTCAGCTATATCTGCATTTGTACACATCTCTATCTAAAAATTAAATATAACTATCCAAATATTAAAATAAAACAAGAGTTTCACGAACGTCTTCAACACCCAACATCTGTCTATTACAACTTACAACACCAAGACTGGAAATAAACAACAACCTTATTACTCATCAAAATTACAAATTTTATTTAATAAACGATAGAAGTTGAAGTGCAAATGTTCGAGATTCCGTTTGATATCGGAGCTCTCTCTCTTAATATTTCCACGATTGAAGGTGTTATATCTACTACGTGTGCATTGTAACCGACAAAACTTGTAAATAGTAATTCACTTGAATGTCACTGTAAACACTGCCAACTATGTACACTACCTCTCCTTTCCTCTAACTCCCACCTTGATATTTAACCCCACCAATCAAAATTAATAAACCACTTTAAAACTATTAACTGACTTTTTAAGGAAGGTAAACAGAGTTTTGAGTAGTGAATTGGTGTTTAGGAATTATATATTTATTTAATAGAAAAATAATAGAAATGTAGGTTGAGGTAATCAATTGTAAATTGATTCCTCGAAGATATTAGAAAGTATGAAGTGACCTCTAACTAAAATAGCAATTAGTTTAAGCACGTTATAAATTCCGTAGGAATGACTGCAGTTTATAAGTATGCGCACTGCTTGATGAGAGGAAATTTTAATTGAGATATATGTTTTCTATAATTACCCGCTGCTAAATGAGTGGAATTGTAAATATATATAATGTAAATGCTTTATGTGCCCACTGCTAATTGAGCGGAAATTGGAATTAGAATATATATTTTGAAGAGTTGCCCGCTTCAGATGAGTGGAACTGTAAATAAATATAAATTACATAAATTAGTTAACTACTCACTGCTAGTTGACCGGAATTTGCAATTCAAGTAAATATCTCTTGTACGTACACTATAAGAGAATTAGAATGTAAACTGCAGTATTGTCCCATTTAATATTATGTACTTATAAAACAATGTACGATAATGAGGTAAGATTAGTAATGTAAGGTATAAGCCGTCAGAAGTAATTGCTTCTTTTCTTTTTCCTTTTCTTCTTCCTTTTTTCTTAAGAAGGGGTAAAATCATTCCAATAAATTTCAATAAATCCAATAAATCCAAATTTTCCAATATTCTATTGATTTTGATTGGTGGATTTAAGTATCGAATTAGTAAAGTATCAAGGTTAGAATTAGAAGGAAATCGAGGTAAAGTACATAGTTGGGATGTATACGTATATTGTTTGTAAACTGGTCACGAATGAATATAAATATATCTATTTTGTATGTACGCTTAATATAAATGTATACAAATGTATAAAAAGAGTTGATGCGTCTAAGGAGTGCAGATTGCAAGTCTGAATTATTGTCTGTAATATGCATATCGTTAACAGTGAAATCTTATACCATTTATATTAGCACAAACCTATAACAATAATAATAAGAATTATAAAGATAAATATTATAAAAATTCCATTTATATATAGTTTGTAGTTTATGTTTAGTTATTATGCTTTTTTATAAAATTTTTATCATTTTTTATATTACAATTTCTTACTATAATTGTAATTTATTATTGCTATAATGATTAATGCAATAGACTTTAATTTTTTTCTATAAATCTATGAAATTGTCAACAAAATTATTTAAAACATTTATCTGTTAGAAGTATTTGAAATAATAAAAATAATATAAAAAATATTTTAGATATATCTATATGTTGGTTGATATTGTATGCATACAATGTGTATTGTATTGTTATGTATATATATTACATAAATGTGTATTATATTGAAGATACATACTTATTTATAATTTTTCTTAATAAAAGGCAAAACTCATTCGCTGCAGTCACTCACTTTAAGCCTACACTCTTAATCAATTACTACTTAATAAGAGGTAACTCAACTACTTACTAATACACTTTTAATAATGATATACTATTTTTCTGGGAACCTACTTCTATCCCCTCCTTCCACTATTTGCCTCTCCTCACTCTCCTCACTGAGGAGAAAAATTAAATACTGGTAATAATTCCAAACAGCAAATGATTAATGCTTTATTTATAATTAAAGCATACACATAAATAAATATATTAACTTAGTTTTTTTATTAATACTATTTCAATTAATAGTAATAAAAAATAGTGTATACATATATATTACAAGTTGTACTACAGACGAACAATTTACAACTGGTCGTTATCTTCATTCGTAATCAAACTAGAGCACAATTAATAGCAAATATTTCACCATCATGTATACCATATTGGATTGCAGGAATAAATCCAATAATTGTAGTCAATAATTATCAGGTGCAATCATTTATAGAGGAATTTAGAAGGAGACTATTTAAATTAATTTTGATAAGAATCAAATATGAGCAAAAAGGATCAAGACGATAAAGTATTTACTAGGTCAATGTCAGATAAGGCTAAGTCGGTAAAGGCAATGAACACTAAACCTGAAGAATAAGAGTTTTTAAATTGCAAGGATCATGAAGCTGAGGCTGCGAAAGCTAGTCCACGTACAACCCCATATGAGTGTCTTGATTTACAATATGATCAAAAGAAATGCATCGAGAGAATGAGAAAATTCTTTGCTTACTATAATGACCAAGAGAAGGTATGGTGAGCAATTCAATTACAAGCTGATTTTAAGGAACTCGACCAATTACATAATGATTATCGAGATATCGGCAAGCAGTTGCAAAGAATTGGGGTCTCTGGTTAAACCAAGCAACAGAAAACGAAAGAAAAGAGCTGGAATACGAGACCAGAAGGGACACAATGAGGGTCATAAACTCTGTACTCGAGCAGATAAATGCTTCAACAAAATCAGAAAGCAAAGGCACTGAAAGGGAAGGTGCACATAAGGAAGACCTCTGGAGATTACCAAAAATCACATTCACAAAGTTCAATGGTGATTTTCTTGCGTAGACAACGTTCAGGGATAATTTCACTAGCCTTGTATTAAATAAGAAAGGTCTTAACCACCTGGAGAAATTGAACTATTTAAGGAACAGCCTAGAAGGACAGCCATATCATTTAATCGAAAAACTCTATATGGAAAATAATTCATTAGAGGTCTGCTGGCAAACTCTAATGAATTATTACAACAAAAAGGTGCAAACACATACAAACCTGTTGCGTGCATTCAGAACTCAACAGTTTAAACCGATGAGAGTCAGTGGGGCCAAGGAATTGGGTCACGCGATCAGAGATATGTACAAGAAGTTGAAATAGGAACACAAGAAACAGGATGTAGTTGGTTTATGTGTAGTGCACCAAGCCACTCAACTATTTGATCAGGAGTTAAGTAGAGAGTGGAATAGAGTAGCCGGACCGCTGAAAACATACCCAACGTTTGAACAGCTGGACCAATTTATTCAGGGTCAGATGTCCAGATTAACAACAACAGATTCTACAAAAGAACAGCATTCTTTCAAGGAAGTAAAGAAGAAAAAAGCCTCTGCTTATATGGGAAGCTCCCAGCCTAGTAATAAGTCTGTAACAAAGTTAAGGGAAGGATCGGGATTAGCCTGTCACTGTTGTGACGAAAATCAATCGATAAATGATTGTAAAAAATTCAAGGAGCTGTCTGTAGACGAAAGAAGAAAAGTAATAGCAAAAAGGAGATTGTGTTATATATGTCTAAGAGCACATGGAGCTAAATATCTTAGTAAAAAGTCGTCTGGTATTTGTCATCAAGGGCATCACACATTATTACACACAAATGAACCTTTAAGTAAAATAGGGAGTTGCAATACTGCAATAAGCTAGGCAAAGGGTGCGATTGTCAAAAAGGAATTAACTCACGTTACCAATTCTGTTTTAGCTACTGCAAGGGCAGAGACAAGGAATAATGAAAACAGATTTAACGTACGAATACTTATTGACACTGGGTCTGAGCTCTCATTCATTTCAAGGAATTTAGTA
>JAPYYT010002462.1:0-17836 GCA_030522565.1 Ceratosolen corneri | reverse complement strand
CCACCACCTCCTTCCATCAAACCACCGCCAACCCCCGCCAACCACCGCCAACTCCCGCCCATCCGGAGCCTCGGCCGCATCCTCTTATCGCCGCCGAGATATTAATAATCGCCAGTGATATTAAGTAATTTAGCGGCGGCGATGCCGAGCGGCTGTTGGCATTTCTGCCGTTTGCTGGTGCTCGAGGCCCGGGCCACTACCCTGGGAGCCGAGGGAGTTTACGCGCCGATCGCACTCCTCTCGCCTCTTATGGGCCCCTCATGGCCCCTTCGCGTCCTTCGCGGCATAATTAAGCATTAAGCTCGCCCCGCTGATTTTAGCCGGCGATAGGCCGATGTTTATGCGCGGCCCACTAGCGATTAACTTTAATTGAAAAAAATTTTAATTGAATGGCATTTTTGCAATAGTTGGCGAGATGCGCGCAGCCGCCGCCGCCGCCGCCGCCGCTCTTATGGGACAATAGCGACCGCGAGAGAAATGTCTTTAAGCACTATATTTGCTCCGAAGGTAATTCCCGTAACGTTACTTTGGCACGCCGAGATCCCTCCGATCTATCATCAGGCCAATAATCTTGGTACTTTGGCGCGCTCGATGCTCCCATGAAGAAACATCAATTACAAGTATGACGCGATTGCGCGCGCGTCTTTCAAAATCCGACAAGCGTCTTTATTTAAGTGCGCGACATTTATATATACATATATGGTATATAATATATATATGGTATAATTTACTGATTGCGGCTATCGAGCTTGCTTTCTTTTTTCCTCAACCTCTCTTGCCTCGCTTTTATATTGTTCCGTTTCCCTCTTGTTAATACACTTGAAAATAACGTCATAAATATAAGTACATAAAATGCCGTAGCTCGTCTTTTATTAATTCTTAAAAGTACAGTTTATATCTGCAAAATACAGTAAACATACACGCATATGTGCGTATACACAACTATAAAACAGTGATTACAAGTTTTTTTTCATGGTGTTTACGCACGGTGATCCCTTCTTTAAACGCATGAGATTTTTTTTTTTCTGCTCTCTGAAAGCGAATTAAACAAAATGCGAAAATAATTAAAATACTTTGGTTGTTGAAATTAAACAAGTAGTACGGCTCTGATACAAGTCGACATTATACAAGTACAATGTCTCGATGTATATTTAATAATTTTGCCTTACCACGAGCTTCATAAAGTAAAGCCGAGATATTTAAAAGATTTTAAATATTCGGTTTTAGGACGGAGACTCGTGATTTCCAGAATAACTTAAAAGCATTAAATTAAATCATTTAAAACTTGGTTCCTTTCGTTAAAATTTATTAAAACCTTTATCGTACTTTTAATCGCAACAGCTTATTTCCTCGTTTCATATATTTCTTTTCCTCCTCTTTTTGCCCTTTTCTAATTAATTCCGCTCTCCCTCCTCGCCCATCACCTCCTCGGCATTCAGCATTATACGGATTGCAGATCAAACGAATTTAACACGGGCGTGTAAAATATTGCTCCTAGGTAGCTCTTTTCGTCTAAAAATCATTTAACCACTCGATACGCATGCTCCCCTGCATCGGGACATTTTATAGAATATAATCACCAGCGGCTTCAGAGACTTGCCGTATCGCGCTTATTATTAATCGGCTATTACTTGCAAAACGCAGTTCGCCCCTCCGCTGCTAGGTGGCGCAAGTTCAAGTAGCCGACCTTAGCTTAGGGAGTAGCAATTATCATTCCCGGCCAAAAGAACGTCCTGAATTATTAGTGAAGCGGAGCCGAGGTTCTATAATTCGGGCATTTTAGCCAATGTCGTCGTCAATTAATTAGTTGCTCGTGGCCGCGTTAAAATTCTCAACTGCCCTATTTGTTTCGATTTGTTGGTCATTTCGTTAGAACGAGCTTCCTTCGCACGGGGTTTGTCACTTATCAACAAGATGCAGATGTCCAATATCATTGGCCGAATAAACGCCACATACATAAGTCATGAAATACGCAATTGGGTTTCGGTAGCAAGAACCAACCGACTTATTCACCTCTATGAACCTATAATCAAGGGCAGCTTAGAGATTCCGTCATATTCCGTCAATAGACGGCCAACTCTTATCGACAAGGGCGAAACTGCCGAGGCCACGATGGCAAGTCCAAGCACGTGGATGCTCTTCGACGTAATGTTACAGTCATGTATCGCGTGTCGCGCGGCTCTAAGGCTCCGGGAGACCAGAAACTCGCGTCATTAGTCCATGATCTCTATCGCAAACATTTCATTATCGAATATTCGCATTTAGGCTTTGGGGGAGGTCGGGTTTTTGTGGCCCAGGCGAGAAAGCTGGTCACGAGCTCTCTAGCGAAAATTATTCGACGCCTTGGTCGTCGGTTGGTTAGCCGCTGTGAAAATGAGAGGCCAAGCGGCTAATTAAAATTTGCGAAAAACCCGACTGTACGAAGAAAGCAATAGTCTAACGGATGAGACGCCATGAGATGGCGGTGGTTACTCGCAATCTACGTGCTCCCGGTCTCGTTGAATCCGTACCGAGGAGTGAAAGAGGCCTGGTGATGGGAGCCTAACAAACATAAGATCGTTAATTGAATATCGAAGGGTGGATTGTGTGGAAGTGCGCCGAGGTCGATTAATATGATGACTGCCAGAGGCTCGTTGACAGTGGTTATAGTTAAGGAGCTTAGCTGTGCCATTAATTATCGGTGTCGTAATAATAATAATAAAAAAAAAAACTGTGTTATTGGAATGCCCTGTTGGTTGGCACATTCGTTCTCCCATGGCCAACCGTTATGCTACACAAGCGAATTGATAAGCTTAATTAAGCAGATAGTCACGGGAAACAATGTTAAATAACGTTGCAGTTTTTATCAATCTAACATCCATTGGGAAGAATTTCAGATATTCATACCTTATGCGCAGAAAGTCTTTAAGTATGTAGTTCTAGTAGCAAGTAGACGTATAAAACGGGCAGATTGTAATCTTTCAGGGCTACGTGCCTCTTTCTCGGCTTAAGGAAGCAATTTGTGAAAGTATGCAGGCTTCGGCATCGTGAGAATTTGATACGTTAACAAAATAAGAAAATATTTACCACATGTAGTCGAATAAAGCTATTAAAGACGCTCGACGAAGGATAAAGGCGGACTCGCGGCCAAACTGAAACATAAACCCGACTCCACCAATAAATGGCCGCTGCAATTTCACATATCACGATATTGCGACATATCTCCAACTGATAAATACCTTTAATTAAAAAATTGTAATTATAAATGGCGGTCTGCGGCGCGTATTCTCAATTCGCAGTAGAAATTTGACGTTTACATGTGGCTCCTAAACGATTGTGCGGGACATCGTGCCATTCAAGCAAACATTTAAATACTTTAAACAATGTTTATTAGAATCGCTTATTGCGAACAGCCTCGTTAATTGCACGCATTATCACGCAACATTTATTTAATCTGAAACTGCAGATTTGATTTTCGATTATGAGAAGAAACGGATTTTAAAAAGGCCCTGTCGGACGGTAAAAACGTACTTTTTAATTACATTTTTCATAAGCGTCCTTTTCCTATTTATGTCCGTTGGGTTCATGTGAAATTCTTCAAATTGCTGATGTAATTGAAATAAGGGGGCGGCGGAGTGAGGGGAGGGGAAGCACGCGCGCGCTTTCACGTATAAAGAAACACTTGGAACGTGTGACTTTGTTGACAAATTTTTTCCATCGACATTTTTTACAACTGGCATATAATTGGCAAATCATAAGCCTCAGACATTGACTTGACAATTACCAAATGCATAAAATTCTCGTCATTGTCAGGCGAAGCTTTGCGATACATCAACAATGGACGACATTGCGCGCATGCCGAAATGTCATGGTTTTTAGTCGCTATTTTCAGTTTTTAAATTCTCTCGTGCTGTTACGTATCACTGTGTAATCACACTATGTAGATATGAAATGACTCTGAGAAGAATTTATTTGAAAATTTTGTCATTCGTCAAAAGTTACAAACTCTATATACGGCAATATTTATGATGAAATTACTTTGGAAAGTTTTTTCGTGCACGTAGCTTTTGAAATAATTTATTCAAAGTTTTAGAAAAGACAAGAGGGGAGGGTATGGGGGGAGGGGGAGGGAGTGGGGGGAATCGTTCAATTCCTATACAGCGACGTTAATCTACAAATTCAGGATGTTTAATAATATGAAATTCTCGACTAAAAAACCAATGACACTGAGTAAGTATTGAAATTAAAAAAGTTTAATTTAATAAAGAGTGATTTGTTATTTATGGCGTAATTATATTGTATCTGCTCGAAAACACTAAGCTAATTACTACTCGCCAACACCTGAGAAATTAATTCATAAGAGAATGTAACTTGGCAATAAATCTCGTCTTTCTGAAAGCAATTCACATAGACATTGCACTTCAAATGATTAGAAGCGACTTTTTCCATCTATCAAGAAGACAGCAAAATAATTAAATTGCCGTATTAAAGAAATTAGTAAAAATGAAAGTACAAAAGTTAAAATTTAGTTAAAATTTTTAAAGAAGCGAGAGAGAGAGAGTCCATTTCAACTTTACTTTATCACTTATGTTAGACACGATGATATTATCTAGAAACTTTTTCACTCTTCCGCTTTCTCTCCTTCTCTCTCTCTCTCTCTCTCTCGCTCGTACATTTAATCACGCATTATCTCACACATCTCTTATTTCTGACCCTCTCCTCTCGCTTTTCTCCCCTTCTCTTGTATCTCCGTGCTCTCTCTCTCGATCTTGACTCTCTTCCTCGTCCACGCACTTTTTCGAAAAAATCAAAGCCAGATTGGCCAATCCCAGTTGGCTTAGAGGCTTATGAAATCTCATGCAGATTATCTTTAGAGTTTCGTAAAAAGGTAAGAGCTGAGTGTGGCCGGTAATGCCAAGTCCGAGACGAAGTTCTCCATTGAAAATATCGAAACTGCCACCAAACGAAATCGCTTCTCGACGGGCCTCATTTTACTTGGAAATTTCCCTCGGCAAATTGATTTGTCTATAGACTCCGAGAGAGAGAGAGAGAGAGAGAGAGAGAGAGACTGTGCATAACGCATTTTTCTCAAGAGCTTAATATTCCTTTTTCGCTCGCTTACGAAAGCGTCCATTGTTAACCAAGTCGCGCATTTTTTTTTATTATTTTTCGCAATTTTTCACACGATCTCGTAATTGAGATTTCTCTCTCGCCGGGTATTGCGAAAGCTACGCTGGCAAGCGCTTCGAAATGCAGGCGCACAATCGTTAGAAACAGTTACAACTGCCTCCGAAATGTAAATTGACAATGAAGCGAGGAGAAAAGGACAAATTTCTTTTCACACGGTCAATTGAGACGTTCGCGTTGGGAATAAAGTGAGGTGGAAGGAGCGCGAGCATAAGCAAACAAGGGATATTATATTCTTACAGCCTTGTAATGAGTTACAAGACTCACTGCTCCGACGAGCCTCGACTACTCGACAAAAAAATCTTTCACCAATGCACGAGACTCTCTCTCTCTCTCTCTCTCTCTCTCCCCGCCTCCCGTCATCCCCCCACCCAACCCCCTTCCACCTCAGCGTCTTTGGCGCACTTTTGCTTTCACTTGTATTATCGCCGTTCGCATAAATGTGCCCGAATGCGAGGAGCGATTTATTTATTAACGATCATGTCTAATGAGAGAAGCTGCGCCCATCCACGTCCTATCGACGACCCGCGAGATCTTTATTTTCCATGTGTGCGTCTCACCATTGGCCGCACTGCCTAAAGCGCTGGAGTCACTTTTATTGTTTAATAAAATGCAAATTATAATATGAGAATCCCTGGCTCGCAATCGTAAAGACAATTATGCGAATTAAATGTCATTGTAAAAATGTAAAACTGTCTTTCGTGGCGCTAATGAGCTGTAAATTATTAGATACAAGACTTTAATGGCTATAACTCGTATTATAATTACGGGCTCGTTGAAATTCCTTGATTAAGCGCTCGATAATACATCTCATAATTAAATCATACACATGTAAGGCAATAAAGTGTGTATTAATTTAACAGTCAATAATACATACATATATATATATATGTGTGTGTATGTTAAACGCGCGCGGTGATACTTTTTTACGCAAAGCATAAAGCCACGCACTTCCGATGGCGCACTCCTCGGTGACATCTAATTGCAATTAATTGCAATATTACGGCTAGATTTCTATCGATTTCTTAAAGCCCCGATGAACGCAACAAGTTTGCGATAAATTCGGTATCTGCGCAGCGGCGATTCAATCAACTTGACAAATATCCGCTTGCTATCGCGCAAATGTATAATCAACTCGAGAGCAGAGAATCCTCGTGCCATTGGATGCGCATTCTTATACAGAAAATTCCATTAAATTATTTATTTAGACCCTCGCCAGTCCAAATTTATTCGTTTGTTAAGGCATAACCTTGGTTGCAATTAACGATACGCCTGGCCCTCCACTCGCCATTCACCAACCCTGAGATAAGCAGCGAAGGGCCGAATTGATGGAACATTTTGCCCGGAGGGGTTGAACATCTCGAGCTCCCAATCCCCATAATAGTTGAGCCACAGCCGAGAGAGAGAGCTGAGACAACAAGAGTCTGCCAACTAAAGGGCAATTATCACCCCATCTATGAGTTTCGCACTAACAATACTTTGGCAATCAGTCCCGCTGTTTGGAGAAAATAATATTCGAGGGCAACTCCTCGCTCTAAACAGTAATTATTCGCTCAATGAGAGTCTAATTCCTCCCTAAAGCCGCCATTCGTACTCCTCGCCCTTGGATGTCGAAAGGGCCTCATTCGCGATCTTATAAATATCTGACAACAATAAAAAGGAGCGAGTGCAATGGGCCTCTTAAACAGATCCTGAAATTAGCTTCTTTTTTTCCATTATTACATTAGTTAATAATAATTGTCGGGCTTAAGCGAGTCGGCCGTAAATCGAGCTATTGTTGCGCTTGGCAAGCAGGTTGCGCGAGGGACCCCGGGCGATCGAAAATATTTGTTACCTGCTTTCCTTATTATATACGGATGTACGGATATCGGGAGGAGGGAGGGCTGAAGGGGCGATGCTGGTAATGGGAAGGAGCGAGAGCGAAAAAGGCGACCCTCGCATCGTGAAACTCCAACTTCCGGAATTCTCGTCGCGAGTTGCCGAGCAGCTTCGCTCCTTCCTAGATTGGAATATGGCACCGGGGGTTACTTCGTTTCAGAAATACAGTCTGCATGATAAATGACAAGGATAGAGAAGGACAGGGACCTGGGTAGAGGCACGCAGCCGAGCTCCGCTATGCGTGCGGGACGCGTGACATTGCCGCTCCTATCGTGCGCATGCGCCTCAATCCTCTTAGAACGTACCTTCTGCGCCTATACATATGTATATATGCATATACATATATATATGCATATACATATAATGGCTGCGTATATTTCTCTGCTGCGGTGTACCTGGCATTTCAACGTTTTGTACCTACACATGCACGTAACGCCATTATTGTAAATTTACTTTAATACGAGGGAGATGAAAGGATATGTTGTGTAAGTGAGGCCGATTGTTTATGAAGAGGTAAATTCGAAAAGTATAATAATCTCAAGTTCCAATCACGTCCAGCTCAATGTGTCCTTAGAAAAATCATATGTGATCATGTTGGGCCGTTGGTATTGAAGTTGATTTGAGTATCGGTGATTTATTTATTTGACCCGAGGTGAAATCATAATAGACGACGTACGGATGTAATGCCGTTTACACTCCTTACGAGTATCGAAGTGTGACTATAAAATGTTTCCGAGCTGCCTTGTTTAGAAAGTATATGTCAATCTGATTAAACGTTGGAATAGACGCGACAATAAATAAAATATTCATTTTCCCTTTATATATTGCTATACGCCTATCAAACAAAAAGTATTTATTTTAGTAACCTATTGTGTGTGTGCGAGCGTGTGTGTGTGTGTGTGTGCGTTGGTGAGTGTAATGCTAATTAAACTTTTTACGTGTAAATACGCTTGTTTATTTAAACTTTTAATGAGATATGTGCTTTCGTCAAAAGGAATCTCTATGACTACTTTACTCTTTATGAATAAATGGATAAGAGAGAGTCGATGATTTAGTGATAAAGAGAAATTAGCAGCATTACCTCATATTCTTATATCGAGCTTGGAATGAAATTTAAAATGATATTTTAGATGCTCTTAATGCTATTATAATATTAGTGTGACATAAGCCTGAGGTTCGGAAAATGTTTTGAAAAGTCTCATCTTTAAAATGTAATTTCACTGCCAAATGCACGCAATAGCCGTGTATTAATATTATCTACTCGAGTTGTAATGAAATATCGCATGGAGCACTGTCATACAACGGGATTGAGCCTCGATTCCGAAATTATCGTACATTATCGGCCATCGGTGCGCTGCTTGTAAGATCGGATTGTTTAATTAGATGAAATAAGTTTCGAAGCGATATGTAGGTAAGGGGAGGTACATGTAACCGATAATACCGCCTAGATAATAGATTTTGAAGTATTTCCCGGCTGCGCGTGTAACAATGTCGAGTACAATGTGCATGTTTCTCAATTGTGCGATAATAATGAGATCGAGCTCGTGAGCTCATGCACTGTCGAGAGTGTGCTCGTAATTATGCGCATTGTACGTACGTGTACATTATTCCGTGCTGTACCGAGTTGAGCCCTCCAAGTCGCAAAGCACCGCAAACAGATGTGATTTCGGCCGTGTTCGGAATATGTGTTGAGCCGTGGAGTTTATTCGTTTGCTTTGAAGAAACGACGACGACGAGGACGACAACAACAACAGCGTCAACGACAACAACAACGTGCACTCGATTCAGCTTGATTATCCGTTGACGAAATAATCGTAGAAAGATACGTTGCAAAAATCGACTTGGCCAATGGTTTTGTTGCTATTTACTCGGGAGTTTAATTGCTCTTTGAGACACAAGACATTCAATGGCACAAAAGACAGTTCACATCAATTGCAATTCATTTGATTTCAGCCATAATTTTTGCTGCATTCTTTTCTCACGCAAACATGCATCACTTGCACTTAATAAATGCACTTTTCACATCCAGCACAGGCAAGTCACTTACGGTACGCTCCCACACAGTACTGGACATAATCAAACAAATTTTACGAAAATATATATATAAATATTTGTTGATCAGTTGTATTGATGGGCAGAATAATTCCGTGCCCTTCAGAAATAGGCGAAAAGCGCAACGAGAAAAGAATAATAGCAAAGCAGGAGGATATTCTTTCAAAAAAACAACAATTCGATTCAATATTACGAAAACATTGTGATTCTCTGGTAAATAAGGGGCAAGTCAATCAAGTGCAAGTCAAGTATGTGTAGGCATGTTGGTGCGAATGATGATGAACATTTGAAAGAGGATTTTCATATTACGTAGGTCATGACGATGGCGGGAAGAAAGATTGAAAAAAGTATCGAAATATATTTCAGATCAGACAAGTGGTACGACGATTAAACCTTTTCGGAGTATGGAAATTATATTCCCCATTGAGCTCCAATGGACATTGTGCCGATTATGCAAAGGAAGAATTATGTGTCTTGATCGATGGGATATGTAATTTTTAATGGTAAACATTTACTTGGACGGCCTTTTGAGAAAAATGTATCGTTGTACTAGGAACTTTAGTTGCCACGAGTTGTAACTCACTCGACTATTAGGAGAAGTAAAATATTTTGATAAATCCTTATTGTGTTACTACAAGTGGTTTCGCAAGCAGTTGAGAGTATCGAAAATTACCGTCTTCGAGGATCTTGATTTGTAATATCAGAGGGGCCGAGATCCTTTATCAGTCGAATAGCTAAATATTATTCAAAGAATCGGCAAGAGCGTGATCGTCCAGTTTATTAGCGCGAGCAGGAAATCTATCGGCCAACAGATTTAATTGATCGATCCACGTAGGCCAGAGTGCTGCATACGTTATTTATTATATCGGCATAAATCAACCAAAATTTTTTCACTCTACCCGCGCTTAATTGTATATTTTGATCGCCCTGTTGATATTGGTAATATCACTCGCTATTAATTATCTGCTCCGAGCACACATGCGCACAAGCCACTATTGACACGTGCGTACGACCTTTTTTTTCTCTCTCTCTCTCTAATTTAAAATAGAAAATTATTCGCCGATAAATCTAACGGTCGGGCTTGCGCATGTCTGGCCAGGTTACGACGCGCAATTGACGTAAGCGTTTGTGCCATAGGCGAACGGTGGCATTAATATTGACGATTGTGAAATGAAAACATTGGCTGAAAATTACGACCACTCCGGTAATTACGACAAAATCATTGCTTTATTTTATGGCCGCGCGCATGCGTTGGCTCCTGTTTATTTACGCTCGTGTATTAAATTAAAGCAGTTAAAAAGTATCAGCGGTTTGCGCACGCCAAAATATAGTTGCTTACTTGCGATCCATTGTATGTCGCGCCATCGCGCGCACTTTGCGTGCATAAAGCTAGGCCGTGTGCACAAATTTGCACGCTAATTTATATCGGACGATTCATTTGAATTGCAAATTATTTTCAATAAGTTTCAATGAAATGTTTTAGAAACACGTGCTCGAGGCGATGATATTCCCGGTGCATCGCTCGTCCTCGCAAATACTCAATAACATTCACTCAGAAACATTCGTTTCAATTAGGAGAATTTCGCTTACGAGATTACTCGAATTATTAGAAAGCCGCTCACTTAATAAATGAGATTTATCGTATCGATTGACTTTGTTTGAGCAAAATTGCTACTTTGGCTAAGAAAAAGATCAGACATCCAACAACATTTTTCGAGGATTTGTGTTAGTGTGAGGTGTGCAGGCAAAAGAAGAAAGCATATAAATTTCTCTATTGTTAGGACACGGGAATATTTACATAAAAATCATAAGGTACGCAATGTATACGACACGACTCACATGTCAATTCCTAATTAATGGATTTTTTTAATTCAATGATAGATAAAGTAGATAAATAATTTACATACACAGCTGTTGTAGTTTGAGGTAATATTAGAAACTCGTGTTCGTGGAAAATAGATTTCATTTCAACGCTACTCTCAGACAAAGGTTTGAATACCTAAAACAAGGTTTCCTCGAAGATTTTAATTATTATTAATAGAATGCAATTAGATTTACAGAGAATTCCACCGATACTCGTATTTAACGTCATGAAACATGATACGATGATAACAGTTTATTAGGCATTTAGTTTGTATAGAGGAATGAATTGTACTGTAGTTGGAAAGGTCGGAGCTTAAAAGTTGGACAGACAAGAAAAACCAACAAACCAACAAAAGTTTACCTCTAGAGCCATCCATGTATATAACGATGTATGAGCTTGGTCGGCTCGATTAAACCAACGAACGAAAAATCCTATTATTAGGGGAGGCGATATTAAATGTGTTTTCCCTTATGTCAACGTGTTAATTAGCTTCAGCTACTTTTTCAATAAGCGCAAAGTAGCAAATTAGCGTGAAAATGTAATAATATCTGTGTCTTTGTGATTAGACGGTCGTAATTGTCGGGCGGGGAGCGCAAGCTCGGCCATAAATTGCAGTAATTGTGAAATGGCAATCATCGGTGTCTTATAATTTTCGTTTTACGGCCTTATAAAATTTATACAATCGATTTTTGTTCAGCCGGGGCAATCGCTGTTGCGAAAGCTGCCGCCCGATAAAACTTCATTGTGCAAACAAATAAATTTATTCGCGCGTAGAATAAGCGGATATGAGCGCACGGGATGAAGTTTTCATAAATCAAGGCGCAAGCCGACGTGGAACAGGCCACCGAATGTGCCAACTCCACCGGACAGAGTGCGCCTGGAAACGATCCCCCTCCACCCTCCCCCCCAACCCAACCCCCCCGCGCGCAATTTCTAGCCTCGCGAAACCTTGGCGAGCTGACGTGCCGTGGATAGTGAAGGCGCGAGTGCATTCCGGGTGCGCTAGAGTCAAAATGCAAAGAGGCGAAAGGGGGAGGTGAGAGAGAGAGAGAGAGAGGAAAAAAGGGTCAAAAGGCTTTAACGCTCTGCGGCATAAGAGCGGAGAAGAAATAAAAGAGCTCGAGAGCTTCCCCAACCCTTGTCTCGTGGTCGCTCGCCATATGCCTTGGCCTCGCTCTACGCTGGAGTTGGAGTGGGTTAGAGTAGGTACGGAGATGATTGCGTGTGCGGCTCTCGGCTATATTGTTAAGTGAGAAATTTATTTCCTACTCGGCTCGCCATCTTTTACCGGGTTTTTGCCAATGAGGAGTCCCGTTGTCACCTGGCCAATCGCGATTGCGCCCGATAATTCGGCCCTTCCTCGGTTATACAAATTTGCAATGCAGGCTAGGCCCTCTCGTTCTCTCTCTCTCTCTCTTGCCTTTTGATCGGCGGAGCAGCAGCAGCAGCTCCATGTGTAATTTCGTCCAAACTCGCCGAGACTTTTTATTGATGAATAATAGCGTAAAAGGTGTAAATCGATTATGGTCGGAGTGGGCTGGACGGGAGGGCGAAGCTACCTTTTGCTTTATCATTTTCGTGGAACCGTCAATTTTAAATGTACGCGCTGGTTATTATTTTTCAAGCGAAAAACGTCCTCCACTCGGCTATAGGTCACTGAGCGACGTGTTTGGGCTTTTATTGGCCTGGCGGGTTAATTCGTTTGCGTTTTAATGGGGCGGGCAGGCGCCCGTATTGGTAAATATTATTAAAACATAATCAGCTAATTCGTTGTTATTAACTTTCAAGTGAATTTGGCAAGTAAGAATATTAATGCATTGAAGCGAAGGTGGTGGGGGGGGGATGATCGCAAGGTTATGTTTGGCCAAAATTTAAAAAATTCCTTTATTGCATTTCCATAATCTCTATAATTTTGCAAACATTTTAAACCGAGTAAAAGCTGAAAATTCAAAGAATTTACGAAATTACAGTCGTTTGACAGGAATAATTTACATTTGATTGCACGCGAGATTAAAACTTTAAACACGTTTTTCTGCGAACATATCCTCATTTTGAAAAAATAAATGGCCATCATTTTCGATGAATTGTGTTTATACTTTGGCAAATATGATGTGCCTCGTTCTTTTTAAAAACTAGAAGTTTCAGTTAGCGCATAACCACGATAACAAATAATTTCGTTAATTTTCACTGCTCAAATAGGCTTCACCGACCCTCCCGCCGCCCCTCAAATGTAACGCTTTGTAGTTTGATTTATTATTCCGTGAGTTGAAAAAAAACGGGGATGCACTTTCAAAAATTCCCGTGCTCATTATAAAGTTAAGATTCTGTCAAAAATGATTAGCATTCGTAAAATGGACGCTACAATAACTTTAGAAAATACCGCAAAAAGTTCCACCCAACTGTTTTATGAATTCATACTTTTATTAAAAAATAAGTTTACAAAGTTTTAATACTGTCAAAGAAAACTGAAACATTTTTCTGGTTTGAGCTTATTTGCTTTAAGCTCGTTTAATTTGAGAATGCTTTCTCTAATTTTATAATTCATATTTTCCCGTAACAATGAGCCCCATTTATCTAGCAGTACTCGGCACAAAACATTTTCCAATATCAAACTATCGACACTCGTGACGTTATATGCTCCACACACACACACACGCGCGCGCGGCTATTAAAAAATTCACCTTGAACACTTGTATCAAGGGATTGGGGGTTAATATGCTCATAAATAATGCATATCCATTGACATGTACGAATTCTTCCAGACTATTTCCACCAACAGGTATCGCTTCGTCTACCGAACGCAATCAATTTCGCTTACCACTACCAACGACTACCATTACTTCATATTAATATCTCTGTACTGTCGGCCATCACTTAATTATGCTGCTGCAATCAGCCTAAATTATGGGAATTGACGCTAGATGGCATTAAATAATTATTAGCCTGCGAGAGTGCCGACACCAATAGGACTTTGCATTAGTTTGACGGTGCGCGTGTGCGCTCCTGTCGATCCAATTCCCCCAATATACCTAAATATACCTAATGTACCTAAAGCATAAGAATACCGACTTTCCAGCCATTAAATCCAAGTTGGCCGCATCAGCGTCCAATGAAGCCACGCTTCCGCCTATTCACGCATTATCCTTTGGCGCAAACTTCTAACCCCAATGGTGCCTTGGTTACTCTCTCCCTCCGACCCAGAGACGCAACGTCTTAATAATTCCAGCGCTCAACCTAATGGAAGTTTAATTTCACGTGGTTGAAGCGCCTAGTCTCCGAGTGCCGCAGTCCTTCTCTTAACTCGCTCGACCTCTCGCGCCTCGCTTCCCCTTTCCTCCTCCGAGCTTCATCGCCCGCGTCCATTCCCTCCCAACCGCCTCAACTCGGCGCGTCTCTCTCTCTTTACCCCCCTTGCTCTGCCCCTCGCCACTTTTTCATCCATGCCATCTCGACCTCACGTTCACTTAATCACTATTTTCCTGCGTGTCCGAACAAGAGAGCGCGCGCACGAGACGCGAGAGACAGAGCAAGAGAGCAAAAGAGCCTGCGATATGGATGGCCGTAGCGGGTTGGTGGGGGGTTGGGGGGGGAGGGAGCGAGAGGCCTTTTTCCCTCGCATGCACATCCTATAATAATCAAAAACTCATTCGGACGTCTTGAGAAACGAATGAGTGGGTACTTCATTTTTCTGACTTTCGCTGCCTTTCGATAGCCTTGTAACACAGTTTTCCATGATAATTAACATGGCGAAATGATTGCTTTTTAGGTATCGTGCGCTCACAACTGGCTCTTACACTTAGTAGAGAATATTTTTAGTTCACGAGAGCTGACTTTAAAGGCGCAAATGCGAATTGCCCGAAACCTTGTAATTTTAATGTATTTTTAATCCCACTTCTGTCCACAAACGGCCCGCATCATTTCAAAGTAAAGACGAAAAAAGTATGGGACACTTTGAGCCTGCCTATTATTAAGCTTCGCATACACCCATCTTGGGAAATTACCAACAAATTCTATTAATACCACACATACCTATTATATTATATTATCTTTTAAAACTCCCGAGGATGTCCGTCCGAGGGGCAAGAATATCTGTAAATACATGGCGATACGCGATGTGGCCAAATTAAAAGCTACTTTAAGGAGATCCGACAAGTTGGCTTCTTCGAGTCTAAACTTGCATCGAGATTTCAAATAATCAAGCAAATTCCTTATAATATTTTTCTCTTTTCAAGCTTGCTCACTTAATCAGTGCAATGGCCGCGCAGAGTTTGCTTCTAAATTCTCAAATTTCGATTAAATCGTCATACTACGTCGTTGATAAGCCAATGAATACCAAATCAGGCTCGCCATCTTTATCCGCAGAGATCACTATTACGACTAGACGCGCTAATCCCAGTGCCCACCGACCATCCTAACCATGCAAGCAAACTGAAAGGTCCAGCCAAATTCATCTACCAACTACCTGGACCAATGACAAACCCATGCACCCCATTCACGCGTAATCAAGTATTCCCCCCCCCACCCATCGTCATCCACCACCCGCCCCCGCCGCCGTGCATTGGAAAACGATAAACAAAATGAAGATAAAAAAAGACCTGTAAGCATGCTCGTTCGACGTCTCGGTGTACACACGAGTAATAGAGTTTGGCCGGAAGCACCGGAAGCGGAGGATAATAGAATTGTCGCTCTTGAGTTGGCTTGGCAAAAGAGTGAGGACGGGCGCTCCTCGTGGCTGCTCGAGACAAACTAAACTTGTCAAATAAGCCGGAGCCCATTGTGCGAGGCGCGTACCGCCGTCGCGAGAAACCGATCGCAAATGGCATTCATCCCTCGGATGAGCCCTGGAAATAAAAAGGTGGAGCGCCGAACCCTCGAGCGAATCCGTCCCTTTGCGGAGCGACTGACTGATGAGCCGGTAATCTGACTGAATCCCCACTTGACCTCGAGAGGTGAGCCGCGGAGGATTTCGTCCCCTGGCGTACGAGGCAGCTACTTCCCTAGACACACGCAGTGAGAGTGAGAGAGGGCTTGTTCCATTGTTCGTGCGGAAACGTACCTTGCGCGAGCGAGAGATGGCCGAGATGGCCAGGGGGTGGAGGTGGGTGTGGGGTTGGTATATGAGGCGCGTGAGCCTTTGAAGATGCCTTTTGTGTAGAGTTACGGCGTGTATATCTATGCGGGGATCGAAGGAAGCGCCCGGAGGCTTTTTCATTGTCCTTAGCGCGAGGCGCCCATGGGCTTTTGGAAAATAACCGCGGTTACTCTCTCACGTGAGAGAGAGAGAGAATCTTGCGGTTATTGCAGGCCGGCGTGCGTATTGGTGGCCACCCATCCAAACCGCAACTACCTTGCCAACTGCCTCTAGCCGACCTTTCATTTCCTAATGAACACGCCGATGCATAAAATTGCGAGTACTTGATTTTCACGGATTTGGGCCTACGGTCGCGGATTCCTACGCTCCTGCGGCCTTGGCTTTTCGCTTGTGTTGCGCTCAACGCGGCCGCACACTCGGGCAAAACGTGTGTCTGGGCTGCTTTTCCAAGCCCATTTTCTTCTCTTATTTGCTGTATTTCATTAGAATACTTAATTGAAGCAATTAATAATGGCTTTGTTATAGTTGTCCTGCACTATACTTGGCTGCTGTGAGAGTGTGTCGACTAGTAATCCCTGCCATTTAATTATCGTTCTTTTTCTTTTTTTCATTTTCCTCGTTTGATGTGAGTTTTATGCGCTTTCTGTAATGCGTCAGATATATTTTTGTATGTTTTGGCAATAACAACTATTATTAATAATACAAGTGACTGCGTAGTAATTGTAGATTAATCGGAGCTAATTGAAAGTCCGAGAAAGCTTTAGTTTGTCAAAAATGCGTGTATTTAGGTTTTAATAGTTTGAGTATTGAAATATTTGTGGGAAACTTGCGAGCAAAAAAGAATGCCACACTTTGTTGAATTCACTCGAATTAAAATGTCTTCAATAATAGATTATATACATTAGGTTCTGATTCCATTTACTGTTGATTTTCAGCGATAACCCCACGTTAATAATTGAAAATCCAGTTTTTCGCGAAGATTAAAATATCGGTCGCTACATAACGAGATTACCCGACTAAAAAAATAAAGTAACATGACAATAAAACACAGGAGAAACAGCAGCGTGCAAGTGCTTAAAAGAAATTATATATTAAAGAAATGGCACATTAAGGTAAATCTTGAATTGGGTCACATTGAACAACACGTGGTGAGTTGATGAATTGTTCAAAAAATGTTAGCTTGTCTCGCCTACTATTTCTCTCCAGCAAGACTCCCTTGGCGTTAAATAGCAGGATCGATAAGCAACAAGGACGGCAGCAACGACAATAAAATAGGAAATGATCGGTCAAGACTATATTTCCCTGGCAAATCGGCATTTCTCGTGGCACTGTCGCAAAGATGTCCAAGTTGCCTGCGCAAAGCTCAACCAAGGAGCGACGCGAGACAGAGCCAGAGTGGGATAGAGAATGGGATAGAGAGTGGGATAGAGAGTGGGATAGAGAGCGAGAGAGAGAGCGAGAGAGAAAGGAGAAGGACGGCGTTTATAAATAAATATGAAAATGCAGATTCGTCAATTCCCAGGGAGCAGCTCGTGCGCTGCGGCGCCAAGCCCTCGCGACGCCCAAGCCCACACGCGCTTTTCAGCGCATGCAAATCCAGCTGGGAGATTGTGGGAAAGCAGCCGCGCAGTGGCAAAAGGTGCTCTCCTCGGGCCGTGGAGGCGCCGATGCAGTCGAGGATCGCGAGGGGAGAATGGGGATCGGCGGCGGCGGCGGCGGCGGCGGCGGCGGGGCCAGGGTGAGAACTGCATTCCCATAGCTCGGTGTAGCCAAGTCGCACGGAG
>JAPYYT010002461.1:0-20575 GCA_030522565.1 Ceratosolen corneri | reverse complement strand
TGCCAGGCACTTCAAACCCTACGAACTGTGCAGCACGAGTTTTATCAGGGACACAACTGGCTAATCATAAGTTATGGTGGAATGCACCAACATGATTATCTTCAACATCTTCATGGCCCAACCCACCTCATTTCAATGAGGATACAAGCTTACTCGAGGTTCGACGACAGGCTCAAATTTTAACCATCACAGCCAAACCAGACTATCAATAGGACATTATACACGAATTTTCTAATCTACACACGTTTATCAAATTCACAGTCATTTTTCAAAGATTCATCATATATTAACAATCAAGGCATGAAGGCACTCAGTTTACAGACCGGACCATCTCCCGACAATTTTGGATACGTGCTACTCAGTCAGCTCATTTTCATCATCAACTACATAATTTTCGACAGAAATAATCATTCCCAAAAACCCACCTATTCAGAAAATTAACTGGATTTATTGACATTCAAGGAATTATAAGAGTCGGGGGTCGACTTCGAGAGGCCGACATGAGTGATGACACCAAACACCCTATTATACTTCCGCGTTACTCGCAGTTGCAACATTGATCATAACAGACACTCATATACAAAATTTTCATGGAGGAAAACGGTTAAGGTTGGTATCTATTCGGCACCAATATTGGATTGTAGATGGATGAGCATCAGTGAAAAGTCACGTAGTGCGGTGTGTGCCTTGTGCTCGACAAACAGAAGTTCGAGCGCAACCACTTATGGGTCAACTACCTACAGAAAGAGTTATACCATCTAGACTTTTTGCTCATTCAGGAGTTGATTACGCAGGTCCATTCATGCTAGAGCTGTGAAAAGGGTTTGAAGACTCAACGAAGCTGGATATGTCTGTTTGTGTGGTTCGCAACATCAGCTGTTCATATTGAAGTTAATCTATGAGCAACTATACTTATATAAATCCCTGGCTAAAAGAATATTTTATGTATATATATACGGGGATTTATAAATATAGAGATACGTGTAGCAGAAATGAGATTTACGATTATATAAGTATAGTTGCGCGATTATAGAAGTATAGTATATATATGTATTTATTATATTATGTTGATAAATGAAATATTAGGATTCTAAGTAATTACAAATTATTAAGATCAAGTGTAAAAAATTAAATTTAATATGTTAACTAGTGTTCAATACCACGTTATTTAAAATAAATAAATCAAATATTGTTGATTAAACAGAAATTTTTCTAATAAAATATGGTCATTGCTATTATCAATATTCATAGTTTCTCAATATGCATATATTTTTTCAGACAAATTTTAATCCTTAGTTTTATTATTTTATTATTATTATCTGTATTATTATTTTCTGTATTAGTATATTATTATCTGATTTTATTGTAAATTACTTTTAATTATTGAACTCAAATGCGCTTTAATATAACTTGGAATGATTGCTCTTACTATACAAGTTAATGATTTAAGTTCTATCGAAAATACTTAGGATCAATAATATGTATTAAAAGTAAAGAAATATTTTTTAAAATTATAAATATTTTGTTTTTAAACTTATTTAATAAAGTTCTCTCGTGTGTTACTCGTATTCTGAGAAATTCGGGTAAATTTATTTATATTAATAATTGAAACTATAAGAAGAAAAGAAGAAGAAAAAGTTAAATTTTTATGAAATAAATGAATTTATAAATATTGATTCGTATTTTTCGCATACTTTTAATATTAAAATAAGAATTCCATATAAAAATATATTTTCAACCATTTATATATAAATTTATTTATATACTGAAGCTTATAAATTATAAAGTTAGTTTATATATTAAAATAATTAAATTTTTTAATACGTAATTAAATTTAATTTTATATTATTAATTAAATATCAATTCTTGAAATACTAAATAGAAATATTTATTTCGTCTTCAAATTTTTAAAAAGATCCATTGCTAGTAATTAAATCCTGATTAGATGATATTATTTTCATTAAAAATATTTTTAAAGAATTAATCTTTTTAAATAATTTTAAATACAATTTTAATACCTTCTAAATTTTCGATATTCTTGACCTCTTTTTCAAATCTGCAATATAAGAAGTCGAAAATAGTCTAATACGAAATTTTAAAAGAGGAAAAAGCTGTCTGATCGAAGCGCGTGAGCCCTTCGGGGATAAAAATGCCACGATGTTGAGATTAGAGCAAAGGAATGTGAGATGCCAAAGAAACACGCTGATCTAGAGTAAGTCATACAAGACTTTTCATTTGTCTTAGTCACCTTCGTCAAACTACTTGTTTTAAACTCATAAAACTATTACGTAACAGGTAAAATTCCGCAGGATAAGTAAATCAAACTTTTTTTCTATTTTATAAATTTCGTTCTCAATTAATCTTCTGGAAACAAAAGAGCAAATTATTCTTTTAAGTTGTTATTTTAAAAGTGTCAAAACTTATTTAAATGCGTGCATTTTACCGTTAAATCAGATTTCGATCATCTTTGATTAGTATCTTACTTGTAAAACACTTACTTACTTGTAGTAGCAAAGATAAATCAACATGTTTTGGTTCTTGACAGTTCTCTCGCCTGGTATTTTAGTGCCGATCAAATTTACTTTGCTTACTAATACATCATATCATTCAAATGAAATATCTTTTTTATTTACTGCAAAATATCAGCGATGAAACAAAGATACATAAGTTCTAAATAAATGCCAGATTTATGTAAATTACAATTAATATAGATGAACTCAATAGTAACTACAGACTTATCAATTATTATCAACTTATTTGCAAGTATTCTGATGCCGTGGAAATCATAATTATACACTATGTAAATATTATAATGAATTATAATTCCTTGTAATTTTTAACGCTAACACTGGTAATAATTTAATTCTAATTTTATTGCAGAATAATTTTTAGAATTAATTGTTTAATAAAATTTAAAATAAAAACGTTAACACCAGATCAAATGTTAAACTGGTATGTTTCTAGTTCTAGATAAGATACTGGTGAAATATTTTTAATCAGTGAAGGATATTTTTGTAACGATGCTTAATGTGTAATTTATAATAAATATTTTGCCTTATATTATGCATTATATCACATTATATACCATATGCTTATTTTAAAAAACATAAATGAAATATTATAAAACTCTAATTTTCAAACAAATTTATGAAAAATCAAGGGAAAGAATTTTATTACTTTATTATTAGACATTGAAAAGTATATTCTAATAAACAATAAATAGATCGCAAATAAATACAAATACAACATAATATAAATATCTTATGATTATCTTTATTGTAATAAGTATCAATATAAAATTTTATTATCAATTTTTGGAATAATATTATTTTTAATGCATTAGTCATTTATGACTTTATTGGTATAATTTTGGTTTAATAATTTTATATCGTTTATAAATAGTTAATAATATCATTAAACCTAAAAAAAGCTTTTCGTAGTTTGAAATAAAAATAAATTATAATACGATAAATTTTTTAAATTTTAAGTAGTCGAGTTGCAATTTATAACGTCAAATGCACTCAACAATTGCAATATTCAGTTGACTTCTCGATATTCCCCAGATTACAAAAAATATAGATAGTAATAGAAAAAAACAGATTATCCAGTAAGTCATCTTCCATCGCAGGCTCATACCATATAGCCTAGTGCATAAATAATTTTATATAAGAATTTACAGTAATACCAAGACGATGATATAAGATTTACTTACACATAAATCAATACAAATACTTATTCTTCATCTTTTGCGGTACATAGATTAGCTAAGCACTTCAAGTAGATGCACTCACTATTTCACAGGCCTACAGTAACGTAAAAATCAGTATTTGTAAAAGCAATAAAAAAAAAACTATAAAGTTCAGGAGATGTAGCATATATAGAATTTTTATACATTACGATTCTCGAGTTTCCCTAGCTCATTCTTAGCGATTAAATAGCCTCTAGGAGAAATTTTCAACTTCAGATTAAGTCATTCATTTGTTAAATAACCATTGTACCTCAAGAGCTTTCAATATTCTATGTACACGTCTGTCTGTCTCTCTCTCTCTCTCTCTCTCTCTCCCTCTCTCTCTCTCTCTTTCACTCTAGCTCTATGCCTTGCATTATTTATAATACTTTATATTTAATTAATATATTTAATCTAATATATATATGTAATATTTGATAGCTATTTATTGAAATGTATTCTAAATATTAACTAAAAGGAAATTCACGTTTAAATAGGTTATTAAATTTTATATTAATCTTATTGTTTTACATTATAAAAAAATGAAACAAGTATTGAAATTATTTTAAAAATAAACCTTTTAATATTTTTGTAGTTATCAAGACAATGATAGAACTTACTTCTCAGCGTAATTTGAAGTTTTGATGCATCAATGAATGTATAGGTATTATATTAAGAAGTTTTATTTATTTATGTATCTTCATTAACAAACATTAATATTTGGAAATTTTTATTTTATTTTGAAATGTATTTAATCATAAAATATATTTTTCTGATTGCTAGATTTAAAATATATAATTTTTATACATTTAACAGAAATACAAGATATATCTTTAGAATAAATAGAAATATAATATAGTTATAAAACTTGAATAAGTCTAGCAGGAACATTTCGATTACCACAAATCCTTTAAGTAAAATTGACGACGCAGTTAAATTATATCTTAACTTTGACAATAGAATTTTAAGGCATTGACAATTACAACAATCTTTTTGTAATAGCTTTATAATTTAAAATAACATTTTTACATTTCGATGAAATGATACACACATTTTTTCCAGTATATATAAACTAAATTAAGTTACATTTTATAATTTTCTTTCAATTTACATTTCATTTGGAGTAGAAAAGATTATCCCTTAAAACCCTAATAATTTATTACTTATAAATAAAATTTATTACTTTTTGTTGCATAAATATAATGTGGGACTTATACTATAATTATTTACACAGAATTTTTTTGTCAAATATCACATAAGTATTAAATAAATTATATATTCTTATGTATTTTTAATTGGTGGTGTAATAATTTATAATTATACAAATAAAAAGAGTATCAATAGAAGTTGAAGAGATGTTGAATATGTAAAATGAGCTAAATACTAAAATTTGATTGTTCGAAAAATAGAAAATCGCTGGCGTGAACAAAGTGAGTATAGTCCGATAATATAAAAGAATCTCTTAAATAAAATATATAAAATATATCTCTTAAATAGAATTCTAAAATATTTCATATGTTTCTGAATTTTATCTAATTATTAGATAATAATAATATTATCTAATAATTATATTATAAAGTAAATATAATTTTAGTTTAATTTATGTATTAATTCAAGAATTAACTATTTACTTGAATTAATTTAAATTCTTCTTCTGCATTATATAACAATTCTATTCTGATATTTTATTCTGATAATCTTCTATTCTGATCTTTTCTTCTTATAATCTTCTATTCCGAACATTATTTATAATTAATTTTTTTATTTATTCTTTATGGTTAAACAATTAAAAAAAATATGGCAATGAATAATATTTACGCAAATACCTTCATTACTATGTTTTAATCAATTTCTTTGTCAAACTATTATTCATATTAATAACATAAATATATAATTATCTTATATAAATAAGCATGTATCATAAGAAGAATCTATCAGTTAATTAAACTAAAAATTGTGAGCCTACAATTGAAACCAAAAATAAGAAATCGTAATTTAATATAGTAACGCGACGATTAAAAGTATTAAATTAATATTAAATATATCAAATTACGATTAAATTAATTATTATTAATTCATTATACATATTGTTTTTCTATAAAAATTTCTAACCTATAATGATATTACTAAAATAATAATTAACTAATTCACTTTTACTTTTGCAATCTCGGCAATTGAATATAGATTGAAGGTTCGTTGGACTAAAACAGTAGCTTAATTAAACGTTAAAATAATTTTAAACCTTTCATAGCAAAATAAATACTCTATTTTGAAAATCTAAACAAATTATTTTATCATTGCTTATGGTAGTGTATATTACCTACTATAAATCGAAAATAAGTATATACCATTATAATCTAAAATATATCACAAATTATGATTTCAATTATATTCATTCGAATATTCTTTAGATAATTTAAATACAGAAATCTATTTCAAATACTTGCAATAGATTCAAAAATACCTTAGCAAATGAAAGTTGTTTTTTAATCTAACCAAAATGCAGTTGAATATCCGATTAAGAGAAAATTACTGGCTTCTTCAAATAATATAACTGTGAAAGCGAAATGATTCAAAGATACTTAGTCTTAAATAAGGAACTCTATCAGAATTTGATGATGGCAATGTGGTTAATATACGATTTAAGGGAATTTCATCATAATTCTAAGTTTTAAACGAGGTTCGATGAGTCGATTTATCAAAGGCGATTAACCTCAAATACTTATACTAATGCACGCTCAACGTGTACTTTACCATCATTTTTTACAGATATACGGATTTTTGCATATTTAAAGAGCGTGTGGACGTTTGCCGGTCTCAGTAACGCAATGCTAATACATATTTTATTTTCAGGTCGCCAAATAGTTTTGGCAGCATGCCGGTAGCTTTTACTCACACAACCTGTTACTTACACCAATTTAAGCACTATAAGCACATGTTGCTCCAAAACATAGCTATGGCCGAATTATTATTACAAGGTGCGTATTGTCTCTACTTATAAAATAATAATAAAATATATAAAGCGTGTAGATTTTCAGGCCTTTGTAAATTTATATTTATTTTTAATGTTTTTAATATATATTATATTAGTATATATAATTATCCTTTACATTTAATGTTACTTCCGCACTATGCATTCAACTAATAATTTGCAATATATTCAAACATTTCAACAAATATTTGTCTATGCAAATTTTAAATTATGTAAATAAATCTACTTATATCGTAAATTTCTAGATATTTTATCTACGAATGTTTCATTTGTACATAAAATCAATATCATATATATATATATATATATATATATACACGTATAACAATGTGTATAATAATTAAAATTATGAGTATAATTTATGCTAAATTTATATATTATACGTTATTTATCTATATAAATTACCAAGTTTAAAACGTATGTTTAAATGATAAAAATTATTTATATATTTATTCCATAATAATACCTATTGATTAACATTGTAAATACAATATTAATATAATATCAATAAAATATAATGTCAATACAATGCCGATAAAATATAATATAAATACAATACTGCTGAAATACAATATCAACGCAATAATAATATTATGAATGAATGATCTAAATTTAAAAGAACATTTTCAGATCATGTATGATATCGATTTTATGTACAAATGAAACATTCGTAGATAAATATCTAGAAATTTACGATATAAGTAGATTTATTTACATAATTTAAAATTTGCATAGACAAATATTTGTTGAAATATTTGAGTATATTGCAAATATATATACATATATATATATAAATTTTAAACATTTTTAATTAAAATCATCGAAAATATTTATAGAAACAGTATGACATAATGATTATGACAAGTACTTTATAAATAATATATATATATATATAGCAAGTATTTACATAACTATAATTATTTTCAATTTTACATTTCAATAAATGTTACAAATTTCTAACTTAAAGAGTTATTAATTAATATCGACAAATTTAAAGAGCGAATACAATGTTAATATATTAAGGATATCACAGATAAATAATTGAAAAATACAACACCTGATGATGATGAATATTTATTAACAACAACTTGAAAAATAAAATTTGAGTATTGCATTTATCTACAATAGTAATTTATAATATTATGAAATTTTTAAGTGCAATAGAAATTGAAAAACTAAATTATTATTTATTGCTGTGTCATCTAATACAATATATTATAATAATAAAATTTACGCTTAAAATATAGAGTATAATAAATAAATGTATTATCTAAAACCATTGTGAATATGGATATTCAGTTAAATTCATGCTTATGTTATATAGGATTCTATACCGAAACGTTCTTTATAGAAAGCTATAAGATTTTTTTTTTTAATTAAAAAGTATTTTCTAAATATAAAATATCTGAAGCACTTTACAATTATCATCTACGATTCAACTTTATGAAATACTTAATAACTGCATTGTATAATTGAACAAGAATCGGACAATGAAAAAAGTGGATAAAAGCTAACAAAATTACACACGTTATTTCAGAAGCTATTAGTAGAATTTTACAGTCTCTTTGACTATGATATTGCAATAAAGCATCCCCAAGATAGATTCAACACTATTGAGCTCCAAATATAAAAAATTGGAAAAAATCTTTCAAAATGTAACAATATAATAAGCGAACCTAATATATAGTACTCGGACTTCAATTTCCGAAGATTCTTAACCTTCCTTAAACACCATCCTTAAACTACGATCTTCCACTTAAATGTTATTAGCTTGTAAAAAATTCATAATTATAATTTCAATTATTATTTACTCTTTTTCAAAAAATTAGAGCATTTTCAAGCTCCCATTCTTCAAGATTTTTTTAACATGCTTTTTCATATTTTTTTACTGATGGCGCTACTCACTCATATTCTATAATTTATTTCACCCATAACTTCACATTTTAATACAGTCCCTTTTACCTACCTTCGATGCAGATCTCGATCTAGACTATTAAATCATGAAGATCGCTTGCAGGCTACATAGAGTCAGAATAATGAAGCGTCGGACATATAATACGTAGCTGTGTCAAATCTTCAATTAGCGCTTCAATGTAATAACTGTAATTATACTATGTACCTATATATTATAAGAATTTTAGAAAAAGATGAACAAAATATTAAAAAATAAGTAATATAATGAACAAATATAATAAACAAACTTGATTTTCTGTATAATATAGTTCATTGAATTTATGCGTAGTTATGATAGTAATTAAATTATAAATCGTGTAGAAAATAATAAAACATATAAAAAATAATGTATAATAAAGAGAGATAAATTATTAAATGATTTTTCTTGTATATATTTAAATACTTCAATTTACCAGAAAGAAAGGACTTATAGGAATATACGTGTATTTTATATAAAAATAATAAAAGATAGTATTTATGATAAATATAATTTGTAGTTATAAGAAATAAAAGTTGTATTATATATTATAACTTATAACATAACATTTATACTCACTTAGTATTCACTACGCGGCATACAAAAGAGTTACCAAAGATTAAGATTCAACGGAATGAAATAACCCAAATATTATAAAATTGGGTAAAACACAATGAATAGTAATTTATCCAACAAGACATCTATTTTATGATTTTATTGATTAATCCTAAAAAGAAATTTCATAAAAACTATCATCAATAAAATTCTATAATTTATAAATTTGATATAATTATTAATATATAAATTCTATAATATTTATAATTCAAAGTCGTTGAAACCTCTTAATCATTTAAAACGCCAATCTCCGAAAAATAGTAAGTACTTATTTTATTATTTATATTTAATTATAATATATATTATACTCTTTTATCCTACTTTTCAATTCACTATCTTTCGCAGTTCGATGCAGAAGGTGTATATTTAGAATTTCGTATGCATACTATATATAAGAAAATGGAATCCAGACTACCGAAATCCCCGTTTAAAATCATAGTCCGAAAAATTTACGACGTTCACTATAAAGAAACGGAACAACGCGTTTCGCCTTGTAGAAGCTTACGGAGACTAGACGAGAACGATCATTAGAGCAATCTATTTCCCTTCTCTCCCCGCAGTCGATTACCATCCGACACTGAAATACGCTGAGGGATGGTAAGCTTTTGGAAATAATAGAGCACTGCGGGAAACGATAAACACACAGGAAAAGTCTTTGGGGGATAAAGGCCCTAGAAAGCATAGAATCTGTGCAGGCGAGCGTCTGAAAGTAACGGGAAGCAATGTAAGAACAAGTCGTGTACTAAATAACAACGGTGAATTCTATTCGAAGAAATAAATATAAGAAAAATATAATAGAATCCTGTCTTTTTATGTTTACAGCATTTATTTAAAATTTTTTAACTCAGAACTCTTTCACTATATCATTAAGAATTTTGTTTTTAAAAATATTTTAGTATTCAAGTGTGAACTAGAAATCAAATTCGGCTTTTATCTAGGATTTATAAATAATAATGGAATTGATGTTAGCAAAGTTTGTCCTTTCTTGTAATATGGAAGAAAACTATTTTTCACGAAACATTTTTTAAATATTTTAAGTAAGTAAAGTACAAGAAGATATTTTTGTTAAAAGAAAAGAAAATTATTTATTTGTACTATGTTCATAATTTCGAGACTTTTAAAAGTAACACGATCGCCCTTACTTTGTCGGAGATCAGACGGTAATAAGCAAATGAAGTATTTATCGTTTAAATGACCGCAGTTTACACTTTCGATAAAGCAACATATGTCTTCACATAATTATCACAAAACTTATAATTACACACATATAATTTTCATTTAATGTATTCTGTAAAATTTTTAATTATTTAATTGTACCAAGACTATTAAGTGTATAGATATATGCAGTTTTCAGACTACTCTTTATACAATATTATAATCGACGTATTGTTTATGGGAACATTAAAGTTGTAAAGTAAATTAAATAGTATATACGCTACTATTTTCATATACAATTTTTTCGTCTGACTAATCAAATAAAATTTTTTTCGAATAGAAGTGGAATTTCTGTAATTTCTGTAAATTTCTGTGAGATATCTAGTATATTTTAATGGACTGCAAATGTAAAAACAACAATAATTATAAATATATATTAATAATGCTTTTTTTGGATTATGTGTATTTATTTAGCTCCAATATCTTTCTTTGTTTAGGAACATAAAATAAATTTAATGGGAACTTGCATCTAACTATTGCGCTAATCTAATATTAACCAATTTGAATATTGTTCGAAATTTATCAAATTCTTAATCAACAGAACATAACGCTAAGGTTTATGAATAATATATTTAAAAGGTAAATATTGACTCCAGAACTGTTGTGTCATAAAATATATTCATACTTTTCGAATTAAAATTAAAATATTTTAAGACAACTCACTTCACAGATGCTTAGTTGCAAAATTAGTATTTAAATTTACAGAAATGTTACATTTAAATGTGACTATATCGTCACCAGATATCAAATTCCACCAAATCTTTCTATACTCACAAACAGAATTTTATTTGAGATTATAATTCATTATTAATAAGATTTTTAGATTTTTATATGCAGCAGATCCTCAAAAATTATTGTTTGTGCTGAAACATAAAGCCATCTTTATAATCACTGTAATGATTTAACATGCATATTATTTTTCTCAATTTTTAACTATTTGACTTTTCTATAAATTCTAAATTGATCAAATTGCCAATTTTGAAAAAACTATTTTTCAAATGATGCATTATTTTCAAAGACAAAATTTTTTGCATCTCTTTAAGTAAGAAAGACTAACACATGTACATAACTTCTATTATAAAATGCCTTTTGTGTTTTGAACTTATATAAGAGAGATCGACAATACTAAGTTGAAATATATATTTGTACTATAGTACTACTGAAGATTTTTTTGAAAAAATAGATTAATATTTTAAAGAAATTAAGAAGAAGTAGATTGATATTGGGACAAGAACAATCTCATAATGGAAGTATTAAGTTAAGCTATTAATATACTTCGAATTTTTTTTTTTTCCTGGATCAATGGCAATTTTGATAATGCTAATAATAACAACAAGAGCAACAACTATAATAATATATATTAAATAAAATATTATGTAGAAATTCATATTTATTAAGAATTCATGATTATTAAGAATACATTCATGTCAATAAAGGCAATATTAGCCAAATAAAAAATTATTTTGAATAAATATTATATTTTTATTTTAACATTAATATTAGGCTAATAATAATTCAACAATTTTTAATTAAGTATATTTAACGAGATTTTATATGTGTATATATGGTTAATATATTTTTAACTTATGCATATATTAAATATCTTAATATTCATTTCATAATATGAATTTAAAAGAAATGGAACATTTTGATATTTAATAACACACTTTCAATTCCAAAAATATTAAATGGTTTTTGATACTATATTTAATTGAAAAACAACATATTAATAATATATAAATACAAAATTTGACTGATACTTACCTCACGTTAATTAATAAGTATGTTGAAAGAGACAAATAATAATAATCTTTCAAAATAAACAGAAAAAAATAACATTTATTTATTTATCTTTTTAATGTGTGTATAGCTGTACGTATATTCTGTCTCGTCCGACTAAAATAAATATTAAAATTAAGTGAAAATAATTATTTTAAGTAATATCCTAAACATTTATCAGATTTTTGAAATCTTTACATTTATTATATTTATATATAAGTTTTATGAGTATCTAAAATTAAACTATTAATTCTTTAATTCAGTAAAACCAATTTAGAAGAAAATCTTAATTTTATAAAATATTAGTAGTATATTTTAGTAAACTTTTTAACTAATATTGAAGTTTAAATTTTTCTCTATGTTCTAACATTATAAACTATTATTGAAGCAGCTATTTAACTTACCAATTAATTATTTATTTTAATTTTATAATCTTATAGTTATTCTTTTTCTATAGTTGTATAGTTATATAGTTATTTATTTTTTATAGAACATATATATTGAAAATTAACATTTTTATTTTATTTTTAATGTATGTTTTAATAAAAATAAGATAGAATAAATAATATATTCATGTATATATGTACATGAAAGGAAGAAAACGAAATAAAAGTCAATTTTTATAAGCATATGACTGTTTCTAGAATAAATTGTTATTTACACACTTTAATAACCAAAAACAAACAGTACAATAATAATCATAATAATAATATCGTTATGATTGTTATATTTTATAATAATAGAATTATTTATCAATCGTAGTTTAAACACTAAAAATCTTCATTTTTCTTTATTTTCCACTCGCCCAATCAGATTATAGAACAATATGAAATGCTCGCTTTGCTGATTTCTTTTTTTTTATAATTTTTTTATTGTAGCATTATTAATACGATATTTATTTCGTAATTAAACATTATTTATCAGGTGATTACATGCTAATAGCTCTCAAATTAGAATATTATTTTGATATTACATTTTTTAGTTTATCCTTGTTAATCAAACAGAAACAAAATGTAGCAACAAGAATGATTGAGTTCTTGTTTAAAAGATGAAAGTTTCTGACATTATTTTTCTTGCCTGATTAATTAAAAATATTTTTAAAAGTCAAGAGAATGTAACCATATGCATATATCTGTTATTCTTATAATATAATGAAGAAACGTTACAAGTGCAAGATTTTAAAAATCTTTTCATTCCTTTCCTCATTGACGTATTATTTATTTATTTTTTGGGTTGATTTTTCTTATTTCACTTATCGTGTTCCTTTTTTCACATAACTATATTTTTATGTATGATTTACTCGAATTTACATTATTCATTGTCCTTATAACTATCGAATCACTATCAAGAGTTAGTAATCCGTGTAATGAAAATGTCCTGTATTTTTTGTTCCGGGGTATTAATTTATTAATATGTATTAATATGTTGTATCTCTTTTATCTGGTTTTATTAACCATTCTCAAAGAAAAGGGACGGGGAAGTTTTTCTTTAAGCTCTTCACAGAGTTATCCTGCCGGTGATTTTTATACCGATATTTTACTCACATTAAACGAAAGTCTAACACTTTTACAGATTAATTTTGGCATTTCATTCGAAATAAATTAATCAATACTACCATACTTTTCACATCCTTATTCTTATTAGTGTATTTTTATGTAGATTGTGATACAGTATTCATTTTACAGTGTAAACATATAATACACTTAAATAATAAGAGACTTTGCTCTTAAGAGTCGATGATATAACAATTTATTTTCGACTTCTCGCAATCGCAAGTAATTTATCGACTCAAGTAAGTTAAAAGTGCTCAGCATGTGAATGTCAATGTAAATAGATATGTAAAAATAGTCGAGTCCACGTGTGTTTTTCTTATAATTGTGTTCTCTCATCGATCGTATCTGATCCCGTCGTTTGCCTTTTGTTTCCCTCGTGCTTTTCTTTTAATTTTTTCATTAAATTTAATCCTAATAATTTTACTACACCATCCGTGAAAAAAATAAACGATCAGTTTAAAACTCCCGCAAGACTCTTATTCACTCCCTACTAATATAATTACGTAAGTTAATTTTTTTTACAATTTATATCAGCTTTATATACAATCATTATCAATTGAATGCAACATATTCGTTAATTCATGTACGCAAATAAAAAATGCAGTGGAATATTGTAAAACAAATCAATTTTATCCTAATACTTAAATGATTTAACTTATCGAAAAAATTTTGCCGTAACTTTATAATATATAATTCGAAATTCAAATACCATTTTCATTCTTTAAGAATAGGAAAAGTATTCTAAAATAATCTAAAGATATTACTAAAAACAACCTGTATATACAACACAGTAGAATATGATTAATATTATAAAAGAAGCGATGAATCGATCGATACGACGGCATTTTTTATTTCAAAGTACGACCAATCATAGTTGCTAAAATCACCGATTTATCGAAATTGGCCAGTTCAAGCGTTAATTGCACCCTGTTGGCGCATTTTTAAATAAGCTCTTCTACTTTACATGCATACAAGTATAGCAACTAATCAACAATGTATTTATTATGCTTTCGTTACATAAAAAGTATACAATTGAATATAAATATACGTAACAATATCTACTTCTCATTGTCAGACTGATCGCGCATCATCTTTTTCTCCATTCAAGGATTAATTATTATGAAGAATAAAATTCTTTTATTTCGTCATCCTCGCTCTATACTCATAATACTTTGTTCATAGCCATCAAACTCATCTTTATTGCTCTTTTTCTTCTTCTATTCATACATTCATACCTACTTGCACATGCCGAAACGTACAATAATTTATAATTTTTTCTCTCTTTTCCTCGCATATATCACAATCATCCGCGCAATGCGGGAGAAGCTCGAAAGAAGACATTTTTTTTATTGGTTAATATTAATCCCTTAAAATTTCTTTTTTTTTATCTTGTTAATCACACGATAGTAAACGGGATACGAGAACGACTTTTATTGGGTTTGGATCCTTTAATTCTTCTCTACTATTTATAATTTGAGAAGAGAATATAGAAGATGAGATAGGGTTTACTTTTGATGGTATAGTATATGAAATTTGTTTGCTTTAACATTAACATGATCAATATTTTATTCTTTTGATTTAGATGAATTAGAGTTTCGACAAAAAGAAAATATATAAATACAAAAGATTGAATATTTATATGTATTATTGGTATACTAAGAATAATTGAATTTCTTCAAATTTTCCTTATTATCGAGCCTCTATATTTCTATATAGAATATGAACCATTATCTTAGTTTCGAATTGAGTAAAAGTGTAACATGAAAAAATAAGATAATAATATAACACTTCTTTAATCAGTTTAAATTTTAATTATAAATTAATTAAAAATTCGTGTAATATTACATACTTTTCATCTCTTATGTCATAAATACATATGATATAAGGGATAAAAAAATTTGATCGAAATGTAACACTACCAATACGATACTCGTCACATATTAATCAAACTTTAACGCGTAAGTTGTAAACTAAACGCAGAACACAAGTCTTATTGACGAGATCACCGCATATTCTCGCATGTTTATTTGTAAGGTTTCATAAAGTTTACATTAAAATATTATGTTTTTTTCTTTTTAGATAAAAGGGTTAAGTAATACTATTTTATTAGAAGATTCTTAATATAATTCTTCCTAGCTAAAGTCTGATATGTAGACTGATTTTGGATATGGATTGGATAAACTAATTCGTATCTAACTTACGCTAACGATCGCTTCAATTTCTTTTATTTACTTATTATTCTACCAAAATTCATATAACGCAATAAGCGATCTTTGCATTCACTTAACTTCAAAGATATTATTGAAATTCGAAATCATGTTTATATTTTTCTTTAAAAACGAATCAAAACTGCTTTTTTTATCTTTAAGAAACATGCTACATAATAGATTATGGGAATTTATTCCATTTATAGGTTATCTAGCTTTAAAGCACACTTTCATTAGCCAATTGATTTTTTGCGAAGAAATACCTCACAAATACAAAACAAACAATCTTTATTTTTATTTGAATCGTTAACTAATTCTTGAAACAATCGATTTTCTATTTAAAAACTAGATTTCTTTCAAAATTATTAGCTTATATATATATATATATATATGACAATTAATCAATTATATGACAAATTAATGCGCATTTTTAATTTTATATGGTATATGGTATATAGTAATATCTTATAAAGTACGTGTATATATTATACTTTGTGTTGAGTGTCTAGATAGTATTCCCTTATCTTATCCTCACGCGAATAATTTATCGTTATTACGAGAATATTATTGTATAGTTACATTTATAACCTATTACTTTTTTCTTTTTTTTTATACATAAATGCCGGCAGTAGCAGACAATTTTACAAAATGTTATGTTGTACCCTGGAATAATATGCCTTGACTGCATATAGACAAAACTCGGTCGTGGATTTTTTGAAAGCTTATATATTGTTTTATTTATATTATTATTATCATACGGATATGATGTAATACTAATCCTATACGATTAAAACCACTGGTTTATGATAACGGAGAACAACTCAAACTCAAATACCAAAAGATATATTTGCATAATAATTATTCTTTTTTTATTCTTTATTTTTTATAAAATGAATTCTTACTACTTTTATCTTTTAGCAAACATTACACGATCGAAAACCACGAAAACCATATAACATCTTATTGGTTTCATCTTGTAATAATATCGCACGAGATATAATTAGACGTTTTATATTAAACACTCGCTTAAGTACTGCGTAAAATGCGCAATAACGTCATTGTTGGTATAGTCTTTGACGTTCTGACCTTTTTGTCTTTTATTGGTTCCATTCTTTACAATATATGCAAATTAACCTCACTTATCTGTGCCTTTTACTTGTAGCTTTCATTTAAATTTTTATCGTGTTATTTCGAACTCTTACACCTCATTCTGTTTCGCGTTAAAAATTTAAATTACATGTATTACTTGTATTTTTTATTATGACCCTGTTTTCTTAAAGGCTTTGTAATATAAGTTGCTTTCGACCGAAATTATTTGGTGAAGTACAAGCAGAAAAACGTAGCCCAGACGCATCACGTTTAGGGGTCAGCATACTTAACGTTATTTAATTCAACATGTGTTTTTAATAACATCAATAGTTTACCAACGATGAAATCCTCATATTCGAAATTTGCTCAAGCCGTAATATACTGTGTTACTATTCAGTGTATATTGTATTTTTTATAAATTTTGACGCGTTTGTCTTTTCTTCATTCTGGTTATTAAACAATGAAAAGTTGTTCGTTCATTGTACTCTGTGATCGATCAAATTGTCATTAAAAGAATTTAAAAATTTATAAACGTTTTTTTAAATTCTAATAATCAAAGACAGTATTGCTCATTCTAATAGAAATATTGATATTTATAGTCATCTAAATTCAAGTAACAATATTGACCTTATAGTAACATTTTTTAGGTCTCGATCGTGATTGATGTAAGGATCGATTTTCAAAAAACGTATAAGAGTGAAATATTTGAGAAAATAGTCAATAAGTACACAGGAGAAGAAATTTTACATTTATAAGGGAAGACATTCCACCATTTAAGGCCGTTACACTAAAATTTGAACGGATTTAAAGAAGAATATGTTAGACAGTATATCTATGCGTGTTTCTGATATACTACATAAAGTTGTTCTTCGATTGAACTTATGTTATTGTTGTAACATTATTGTTCTAAATATTTATTGACACTATAATAGCTTAAAACACGCATATTTATATAAACACTTGTTCCACATACTTAGATTTCATTTCCATTTCATTTTTTATTTATTTTTGTGCATGAGCCTGTATCGTCCCTTAGTTTGATCTTCAAATATTAACAGTTTTCACTTGTCATATTGAGTATTCTTTATTTGTTAGATCGTTGAATTTCTTCAATTCTCTTAATATCGCGTATAGATCTTATAACACCGGAGGAAATAAACGGCTGCGTTCCCTCGAATAAAAGAAACTAAACAAAAGAAACTTTATGCAGAATTAAATAAAATAATAATAAAACGAAATATTTATTAACAAACTTGAATTTATTGAAAAATGATCTTCATTTATACTTAACATAAATTTTCAAACAAAATTTGCTTCAATGTGTACCTCAAAAATAAATGATTTGAAAGTAAACATTGCATTTATGAAAAAAATAACCAAACGTACAATAGTTTTGCTTTGGAAGCCATACAGCATCTTTCAGAATTCATAAGTATAATGATCAACTTATCAAATTTTCAAAACTCGTTGGGAAACAATGTTATACGACAAGCTATAAAAGCTATATATCTCGTGAGATACTCATCTAGAGATCGCTTTTCTCAAAATTTGCCTCTTCATTATGTTTCAATACATTAATCTGAGTTACTCACATAACTGAATATTTCAATTTAGTTATACCAAGCATTACAGTAAAATACATAAGAAGTGGCAAATTCTGATTGGTGATGATTCCGTATTCATTTGGCACGCGTTAAATACCTTCTTGGCACGTTTTTGAGCCATTTTAGTTAAATTCTTATTGATTGAATATTTGACTTTGGCACATAGCATTTTTACGCACTTTTTGTTTTAGCAATGGTACCCTTCCCATAGTAACAAGTACAAAAAATATGCCTCAAAAATTTAAGCGCTCGCCTTTCGAATCCGTATCGAAGGCTATCTTGTTACATTCAGTATTGAAATTACTATCTCGAAACTTAATCATCCGGTGTCTCTATATTTATTTAATTTGCACTCGTATTCTTCGATTATAGTATACAATTTATTTTTGAAAATTTAAAAAGGGCAAATTAAGTGGCGAGCGCGACTCAATATCCTATAAAAACTAAGTTATATTTGTTAGCTGATTGCCTTGTGTTATGGTAAGTTTAGAAAACGGTGAGATCGATTACCAGACATTTTTTTTATTTTTATTTTTATGCTCAAGTAACGATCAATCGTCTCCGAATTCGCACAGAAAGGTTAAGGCCCCTGCACTAATGGATTGCTCTACGCCACAACAGAATTTACGTCAATCGTCGATAATTTAGTTTTTACTTTTTCTTGTTCGCTAATTTTTTTCACTGTCCTTATATAAAGTAAAACTTATTATATTACTAATAACATATGAACAATTCTTTTCCTATTAATATAGTAATATCACTTTCGAAAGCTTTTAAAAATCATTACGTATTTAAAAAACATAACAATAAAACAGATGGAGTTAGTAGCTAAATAATGGCGCAAAACTGACAAATTTGGCATGTTGATTTTGTATGTAGTTATAGATTAAATTATATTAATCTTACCAAAAGAAAACTTAAGTCAAGAATACTAAAGGCAATTGGCACCGTTGCATCAACGTCAGACGTTTTTTGTTGTTTCCTAGAAGTGCATGATTTACATGTAACTTCGATAATGAATTTTTCTTTCATTGCCATTTTTCTTATCAACGTACGGCCATTAGTTTACTATGGAAACACACGTATACCAATATTAGAAGTACAAGATATTTCTTACGAAACGTACATTGATGATTTTGAAACAGATACAGTAATAATAGCATTTACATATTATTACCGTAAATATGAAATACACGTGATACGAACGTGAAAGCACGGGACGATTTTCACATAATTAGTGAAAGTAAAGGAATTAATTACATAATTTCCTTTGTGTACATATCGTAAAATTTACGTTCTAAAATTATAAAGTTTACACTGCGAGATAAAAATCTTATTTATGTTCTCATCTCTCCGAATTAGCAATTACAATTGAGTATTGGATGTCTGCGTATGGATTTACCACTGAAATTTATATTTTACAAAGATAGTTAGTAATATTTGTTTAATGCTTTTTGATACACTTCATTTTATTTTAAATTTATTGGGCCTGTTTTCAACTCAAATCGGTATTAAAAGTTTTTAAATTGTAAATCTAAATAACAATATTTTGAATACAGTTGGAATGAATAACAAAAATAAGTATAAAATAGTAATTTTTTAAATAGTTTTAAAAAATTAAACATTTACGCTTGGTATTGCATGAAGCATATTGTAAGAAAACTAATGTAGATAATATATTTTGTCAATATTAAGTATTATATATAGATACATATGACACACCAAAATTGTGCAAGTTTGAGAAAATATCGTTACTGAGATTTATTCAATTCAGTTCAAGTTCAAATATAAATGTTATTCTGAAATATTAGCATTTTAATGAAATTTCACTCCATTTCACAACGTTCATCATATGTATAATTTG
>JAPYYT010002460.1:0-38048 GCA_030522565.1 Ceratosolen corneri | reverse complement strand
TAGTCTCTACATTTGTCGCGCATATTTATTTGTAAACACCGAGGGTCTTATTACACGGCGAAAGCGAGACGGTTGGTTTATTATACGGATTCCTGAACACATTCGATAAAATCATGTAAATGATAAAAATCTCCATAAATATATATTTGTAAGAACACATTTTTATAATTTAAATTAATATTAAAAGCATTATATATAATGTAAATGAGAAATCTATATTTTTATTGGAAATCTTTCTTAGTACTCAATCATCTACTATTTCTTTAAACTACGAAAAATTGTACTTTATATTTGTTTATCTATTTTTAGATACAATGTTTTTAAGAAATAAGAATAATATTGTATAAATTTCAGTTTTTTTAATTCTATAATTACAATATATTTTTACAATATATAATTACAAATATATTTTTCTTTAATGGAATCAAAATAAATAATTAATATTCAACTATTAATTTTAAATATTAACTTCAAAATTTGTTAAAAATAAATGATTACTTTTATATTGACCCTTAGAACTACCTAATACCGTATAGTAACTAGTGGATTTAGAAATTCTGTTTTAAACGAATTTCGAAGTAATTATATACTATGTAATTACATAAGTCTAAATGTGTTTATGTACAAAAGACTTGCTTTCTTATGATTTTATTTCTAATGTTGCACAAATTTTATTTTGTTCCATAATCTGACTGCACATTCTACTATTTTAATTCATATAATTTTGTTATATTTATAATACTATAATGTAACTCGACGAAATGTAACTAATAAAACTAATATAACTAAAACTAAATGTGACCTAAAACTGCATACAATAAATTCTCCTTTCAAATCAGTTTCTCACATTTACTTGGCAAATCTTTCAACAAATGTTGATTCATAATGTTTTAGTTATAAAGACGTTTTACATATAGTTTTTGTCACAATTGTCAAAAGAATATACAAAAATAGAATAGAATATAAAAGAAATAAATTACAAAGTACCACATTTTATAGAAATTTAATACTAAATATGTCAAAAACATTAGCATAAATCAATAAGTTAATCAATTAAACAGTAACATCGGCAGTAGAATTCTTTCATACATCATAATTTTAAGTAAGAAGATTTTTGCAAATCTATTTTCTAATAACTCCATTTATAAAAAATTCATGCATACGCTTCATGTAAGGAGATATAATTAATAATGTGAAGAAACATGAATTAAAATAATTTGTTGGCAAAATGCAGTTATTTATACAAAATTTTTTTTCTTTATTGCCTTGCATGCATATTACAATAAACAAGTTCTAGTATATTTCTTTATTTATATAAGCCAACATTGTTTATTCTTTCAATTATTATAGGCATATAATAGTGAACATTTATATTTTACTTTAATTGCAAAGAAATAGAAATTAAATATGTTTTTGTGCCTTTCCATATTTGTACTGTTTACCTGCAATATTAGAATAATTTTTATTTGAACCATAAATAAATAATTTCATTCAATTTTAACTAAAAATCTCAACATTATTTCTTTCGTTGGCCTTTACGTATGACACAAGATGAAATATTATAAATGCTAATATATTATTCTAGTTATGTCTGAATAATAATATTAATTGATAATGTTATTTTAAGATATCGTGATAGCTATCTTCAGTTACATCTTACTAGTGCATAAGTCATTATTATTTTAGACTGAAAAATACATTGTTTAGAATAATAATTTATTTGTTTACGTTAATTGTTCTTATTATATTATTCTTATGAAATTATTATTATATTAAACTTATTTTTCATTTTAAAATGCATACTAAGAAATAAATAAAATATAAATAAAATATAAAATGTTAGAAATTCATACAGAAATTGTCGTGTTAATTCATTAGCGTCTAATTAATCAAATAATTCATATTTCTAGATTCATTATCGTTCAACGTTAAACTATCTTTCTAACTCATACAAGTAAAACTAAACGATAATCTAATTTTCTAAGTTTTCACCCTTACATTTCCTCACATAGATACTGCATGTCTAATCAACAGTCATGTCGAGAGGCAAATTTCACGATCTTTCCCCAATTTGTTGTAAATAACTCGAAGGCCTTAATTTTAACTAGAACGGACCTTAATATTCAGAAATTCAACAAACTGAAAATAATTTACAACAAAGTTTGATAATTATGCAAAGTTTCTAATAGTTTTGAAATTTAACAATTGTTTTTATTTACTTTTGAAGTATAAATAAAACTTTATAATAAAAATAATTCCTTTGACCAATTAATTTTATTAAATTTATATCTTAGACCAATTAAATTTATATCTTTAAAAAAATAAAAGACTATATAGTGGTCAAGATGTAAAGAAAAATATAATTATTTTTACTAAATTTTAAATAAATGAAATTATTTTTTCTTTAATTGAAATAATTATAGGAAATAAAATAAATATACGAAATATATATTTTTAAAACCAACAGAAATGATATTTAACTATAAAAATTATATAACTATAAAAACTATATTTTATTTTAATTTCTATCCATTAAGTCTCATTTTATATATTAAGACTTAGTGAAAAGTTAGTGTTTTTTTAGTTATTTTTAGTTCAGTTGTGCCAATGACAAATCTAATTTTATAATCTTTTATGTGATACTCAATTTACAGAATATTCTAAAATAGACAAAATGCTTTTCGGATTATCAATGACGAAACAAGAAATATAGTATTACATTATACAGTATAATGTATAATAAAGTATTAATATAATAATAAATTCGTTAATTTAAAATTATTATAATTTTGAAAAATACTATGGGCGCATTTTTTCTACATTATTTACTTATTTATATTATATATTTTATATATTATTACACTGAAAATGCACGCGTTCATTATTTCAACGGAATTTCAATGTAGCAAAACGGACAAATACACTGAATTTTATGAAGTTCAAGTCACTAATATTAGAAAAAATTTAGTTTTATAAAAAATTCATCGTTGAACTATTTTGATAAAAATACTCTGATGTGTAAAGCATAAGTCACATAAATAAAAATAATTCATATTAAAAATGAAAAGCAAACGAAATAAAAATATTATGAATATAATTACATAAAATTATATAAGTCCTTATAAAGTTTAAAAATACAAATGCTAATCCAATAAAACGAACCTATATTCCTTCATCCAAAATTATTATAATTAGTCGATCACGAATATGCTAAACGATGAATGGTAAATATTAATTAGAAAAAGCATATACAAAGAAGTTATTTGTCACGATCATTGACCAGGCACGCACTAACAATAAGAATTAATTCCTCCATTGCTCCGAGACAATGCCTATAACGCTCGCAAATTATGATTATTACGTAGCGGAGAGATGAGGATAAGACGAGAGCGGAGAAAATATCGAGGCATTGCCCCGTCCCTGCACTAAAAGGTTTCGTTTTCTCTCAAGGTTGTACCCTCCCTGATCCTTTTCCTCCCTTTTTTTCCTCTTTCCGCCGTCTCACATCTTTCGTGAGCTGAATTTCGAGACCAGCGAACTTCTATCCCCAATGTAACGAGATCCTAAGGTACGCTTTTCCGTCGACCCTTCTACTCTTCCTTCTCTTTCAGTTACTCTCTCATTCTGTCGTTCATTTTTTGTTTTCTCCGTTCATTTTTTGTTTTCTTCGTTCCTTTTTTATGACCCCAAGATTATATGCATTGAATGTGTTAGATAAGCGTGTAAGAAGAGGTTTTTATAGAACTTTTTTTTATTAATTACAAGATCCTCATTCTGTTAAATTGTTAAATATTTTCAATTTATTATTATTAAATCAAAATATATTTTTAAAGAATACTAAATTATTATAGGAGTATATACATTCGCCTTAAAAATTTTAGGGGTCAAACTAAAACTGTAGAATGCAGAAGATTCGAGATTTAGAAAATAAGCTTTCTAAAAATTGGAAAGAGCTTTATATATATAATATATATATATATATATATATATATATATATATATATAAGACTCTCTAAGAATGCAAATCTAGAAAAATAAAATAAAATTCCTTGCGAAATTTAAAGCATAATGTAGATGTATCAAAAACTTTGACTTACACATAGTTTCCCAATTTTCCGGTTTGTCTGAATTTGTTTCAACACTAATTATACATTGTGAAAGAACTTTGCACGTAACTTCTGCTAGCTATGAAATAATGTTTTTAAACATTAAAAAAATATTTTACTTCATAAATCAATTATTAAGAAAATTATATTTTATCTTATAATATCTAATTTGTAATATTTAAAAACATACCTAAATTATCATAAAGATAATGAGATTTTTTGGTCTTAAATCTTTCCTTAAAGATTATTTTATCTAAAACCTTCATTAAACTTTCAAATACAAATGTGTGTTTGTGTTCGTTTTTCTATTGTGTGTTTGTGTATTGTGTGTACAACGAATAGTTTTATATATTTCCTTTATATATTAAATTTTTATATTACTTATATTTCTTGTATATATTAAAAATTAATCATGTTTTTTAAAACATGGTTATTAATTATATGTAAAAGTAGGCAAAATTTTTATTCAAAGATTTAATATTTTCTCTAGAAAAATATAACAAGAATTTTTGCAAATTAATATTTTTAATAAGAACAGTCCAGATTATAAAAATTACATACTTATGTTAAGTATGGCATCCAGATACTCATTACACTGTGAAGATCCAAGATAAAATATTCATAGAAAAGCGTAAGATGTTCTACAAGATTGAATAGATAAAGAAAATTATAAAGGAGTTAGGAAAGATAATAGCAAATTTTTGGTCATCTCACGTCGGTTGCATAAAGTCAATTTTTATAATTGATTTCAATCTATATAGTATAAGAAAGAAAAATATACTTAACCTATAGAATTATTACATAATATTATAATTACATATAAAAACATAATTCCAGTATCTCTTATGCATATTGAATAACAAATGTTTAATTCAATAATAAAACTTCTATGGTTTAAATGAAATTTCCCGTTTAAATATTATATTAACGTGCTTAGAATGTTTTTATACTTAAAAGACAAAATACATTATCTATTAAATTTTAAAAGATGTTTGCTTAATTTTATTCAATTATTTAATTCAGAAAATTGTATTAGAAGGTATACTAATAAATAAACGAGTATCCCAAAGTATAAGTAGGAAGAGAAACGTTTCGTTTACAAGTCGTATTCATAAAAATTATTCTTTTAAGTTTGTAATTGAATTTCCTTGTCTTATCTTAATCAAATAACTTAATTAAGCATCGATTGTTGTCTTGGAAAACAAAGTATTTTAAGGCTTCAAAACTCTGAATTATTGCCTTGATATTCTAAAATATATCTAAACAATCATCAATTTGCTCTTAAAACATCTTCATTTTCAAGAATATACGGATGTACTAGAAATAAAAATAGAAGAATTCATATAAAATAAAAATTTATAATAAAACACGTAAAATAGAGGATTTATTAATGAAAGGAAAGCTTTATTAACAAGTGGCTACACCACTTAACGATAGGCTGAAATTTCACTATTTCTGAAAACTGTTGTACTTCAGAGCTTAAAATTTCAAAAATAATTGAACCCAGAAGAATTAAGCTGGAGGATAGAATTACTCCGTGACGAAAATTTCACATAACATTAACCTTATCTTATAACTATAAACTTTACTAGAAGCGTTGTTCGTAATGAGGTTTGCGTATATTTGATAAAACGGGTCCAATTTCAAATAGCTGCCTTAGTAGCTTTTAATTTAGATTCTCATTCCTAGAACTTGAAATCGTCCCTATAAAATATACTTCGAGTTTAGTTATTATTTATTTTAATTGTCATTAATTACTATTGTTACTAATGGACTTAAAAGCAAGTAATAAACGAAATTCAAAATATAATTAACTGCACGTATTAAAATTTGCTCGTAAAACATTGAAATAAAAGTAACATCGGACCAAATAAAAACACGCGATAATTCAATCGATGTTAAATAAATCTTATATTAAATTTCAAGCAAAGCTCCCTATCCCGATATTAGCGATGCCTGCAGCAATCCAAACAAACAAGAAGCTTTTCGTTCCAATAAATCACCACAAATCCGAAGTCCGAGAGGCACAGTGACTGTCACATATAAAAACAATAACATTGTACATTCGTACCGTAACGCCGCACACTTAAATTCAAATCAACGAACGCGCCTGCACTTGGTAATCGGACGACCGAAACCGCAAAAGTCAGCGGCCGTAATCAGTGGTGGGGATAGCGTCGTTGCACAGCCTATCAAACGACAAAGATTAGTCAGCACTCTGCGAATATTCATTGGCTGTTCGATAATGAGCCGTTTACTCTCGGACCCTCGTTACCTAGTCGATCGCGCTGCCAATATTAACATTAGCCCCTCGAAGATTATGACTGGGAGAGGAGGTGCGATGGTCGTGGCGGCGTAATGTTGAGTACTGTAAGGATCCGTGTGTGCGTGGGTGCGTGTATGCACATGTGAGTGTGGGCCTAGATGGATGGAAGTAGAGCTGAATGGCGATGAAGTACATTAGTCGACTGTAATTGGTCTCGACTCTTTGAGAAAACTTTATTTGTCAGGAGAAAATTGAGTTTCCTAAATAATACTCAAAGGTGCAATTAAATAAACGTACATCCACCAAAATTGCGTATGAATTTACGATAAAATTTCGATGGCATGCATACGTATCAAAATAAATAAGAAACATTAACAGAACACTATATAAATAAGTGCAATTAAATAATAATAATATCGTTGCATATACATTCCTGCTAGCAGACATATTCAGAAATCCCTTGATCTCGCTTCAGAATTTACTGAATGTATAAAGATATACGAGGAAGCAACAATTAAGGTAGTAAATGACTGAATCGCCTACTATAAGTTGTTTCTCAACGGCCTCGATGTTGCATTGATGGTAAAAAAAGTACGAACTGTAAAGAACTATTTTCTTGTTTATAATAACGACAATTAATACACATTACCATTAAATTTTTTAATTTATTAAAATACTCGTATTAAGGCATGCTTCAGATTTATAAAAAGAAAAGTACTTAGATCTTCGGTATGTATAATTTAAATGTTTTAATTTATTTATAATCGAATGTATCATAAATTTAATAAAATTTAATCAACAATAGCATATAAAAAGAAAAAATATTATTATAGATAAAAATGAGGATTTTTTTTAAATTATTCATTTATTAAATGACATTCTTTAATTTCAACACTACCACAAAAATTTTTGTAAAACAATTGTCTTTAAAAGAAAATTATAAATAATATAATGTAATAATCATAGACCATTTCAAAATTCAATATATTAAATTTTCTTTGATTTTTTAAGTTTCAATATTATATATATATATATATTAAGTTAAATTATAAACTAAATTTTTTCAATAATATATTAAAAGTAGAAAAGCTATGCAAACAGTCAAATAAAAATTATATCAAAACATTGACGTTTCTATAGTCGCTTCAAAATCTAATATAAACAATCTACTTTTTTATTTACATATATTATTCATGTATAAACAAAGTGGAACAGATAATATCAAGTAAGAAAACTTATAAATTTCATAATAAACGTCATAGATATTAAAAAATTGTTCAACTACAATTGATACAGTTTTTGATTTAACTGACAATCACAATATAATTAAAATACAAACATTTGAAATATATTACGATTACATAAATAATCCGCAATATCAGCAACGAGTTCAATGAAAATGCATCTATGAAGAAATTGATTAAAAATAGTTAATATTAAATTATGAATTCGTTCCTTTATTATAATAAATAGTATTATTTCATTATGCTACAATATAAAAGCTGGACTTCGAATTTCTCTTTTATGCATCAAATGTACGTCCGCAGATTTCGTGGTTATAGATTTCAAAAAATTTATAACAATGCACATATAACAATATGAAAAATTAAAGTAATTGACTTCTGTTTCGGCGATTATACGACGACCCTTTAGCCAAACTATGAAGATAACTATCTTCCTCTGAACTTGCATACGAGTATGAGAGAGTAAGGAAATGACAGAGCAAGGGAAAGGGAGAGAATTGATCTTCTTGTCCGACATAGCCAATTGCAATTCCACAACCACAGTACAAGCGGCACTTCGTGCACCACCAAATTATCACAATAGCAAGTGATCTCACCTAAGTTCAGACAAGATGATAACTATGTTTACCAATATATAATGTTGCATATGCATATAGCATGATGAAATACATGCATATGTATGCAATTTTGTGCATCTACGAATGACGAAAAATTCAATACAATTATTTTTAAGTCAAATATATAAATAAATTGTAACAATGAAATGATTGCTCTATAATATGCAACTAATAAAATTATCACAATATGATTTTCTTATTAGAAGAATTTATAATAATTGCCATTGAATAAGTTTCATTTATTTAAAAATAATCAATTGAAAGCGTTCCATTTTAATATCTTATTACATTTTTTAATGGAAGAAACATTTCTCTTATTGTAAGCGAGATTGTAATCTCAATGTAATATTAACTAAGTATTGATAAGACGAAGTTATTTTTCTTTTACTTCTTCATTTAGCATGGACTTACATATATATCTATTAAGATAGATTTTTCACTTTCGTATTAATTCGTTCGGAGAGAGAAGTTCAGGAGCAATTTTCATAAGATAACTATTATCCTTATTAAAATTTTCTTGCTGACGTGGCATTTAATTCTACAGTACGATTTTATAGACTGAAAGATACATAATTTTTTTTTATAACTTCGAAAGTATTTATAATTTTATTATAAAAACTTTTTATGTAATAATTTTTAATTCAGCTATGGTTACGTAAGTTATTACATATAGTAGTAAAAGTTGATGCAAATAAATGAATCTCCAACAAATACAAATATTAAATTATAGAATAATCCATAATATTTCGGATAACATAATACATGAAAATGGCATTCATTGCAAGTATTATGAAATATTAGAATCTTTAATTTTAAATAATATCCATATATTAATAATAATTTAGTTATAAGCATTAAATACAGAAAAATAACGGAAGTCCTTGTAATAGATAATCTTTAAGATGAATGCTGTTAAGTGAAACATGTATAGAGAAAAGAATTTATCTATATATATCTATATTTATCGTTATATATATATATATATATATGTGTAAAGCTTATTGATCAGAAATATTAAATAATTTACAAAATTATTTAATGAAAACTCGAAAGGTAACAGAATTCAAATTGTAATGTTTTACAAAATACACATTTTTTAATTAAAATTATTGTAATAAATTTAATGAATATCAATAATAAACTATTTCTTGTTTACAAAAAGTATATACATGCAACGTTGGTAATATTTAGAGTTTTAAAAAACTATTAAATAACAAGTAAATATTACAATAAATATCATATTACTGCTGCTAGTTTGAAAGCTTCATCAAACTTGAAAAGTGTCGTTTTTACTTGTCAATTACTTTACCGATCCTTATTATAATCCAAAATAAACAGTAACTAAGTTAAGATGTTATTTTTTCAAACTCCATAAATAAAAGGTTCTGACAACAATGCTCCCTTGTAATTACAAATTATATTTTGGATTTAATACCCTAATTTAATCAACCTTATAAATTTTGACTGTCATTTTAAGAAATCGATCGAATGGTAAAGTACATTTAAGCATTGTTTGAAATTCTTTAAACAACTACGTATAATATAGATTTAAGATTTTTCAAAAAGAAAATAACCGGAAACACGCACATCATATTTTAACGATAAATATACAATGTATAAGCTGTGGAGTTTTGTAAAGTATTTCAGTCTTAAGTTTATCTAAGCATTATCTCCGTTAAGGAAACGTTAAGCACTAAAGAAAAAAATTGTAAAGAAAATAAATTTTTTAAAGCTTTGTTTCGATAATACACGTAGGAAAAGTTTTACGAAATAGCTAACTATTGGTCAAACGATTTTAACCTCCGAGTATTCTGAGCTATAAAATTCTCTGATACACTCGAGAACAAATACTCGAAAACATTTTCACTCTTTTTACACCTGCCTTCCTTTTCTCCTCCAGTTTTCCCAGACTTTATCTTCGATGTTCTTTACTTTTGCTTCCACTAAATAAAAGTATTGAACACCAATTTATTTATTATCTTTACACTATTTATCAACATTAAATAATCAAATAAAATAATTAAAATTAAATAAGAATTAAATTATTGGCAATTAAATTTAATTATTGTTGCGTAATGGCAGTATTATGCAAACAATTAAAAGTGTATTTTACAACAACAACAAAAATAGTAAGTAAACCAATTATTTTCTGGACAAAGAATTTTGTTCTTTTAAGAAGATACGAATACAAATAAAATAACCATTCCATATAATATATAAAAAGGCTACAAAGTGTAGTATCAAAGTGTAAATACATTATCTTCATTCAAGTGTTGCGCTTATGACTTGATTGAACGTTTTATTGTATGAAATTGAATAACGACAAAATACAATAATTTACAAATATAAGATAATTATGTATATATATATAATATAATTATACATAATATATATATATATATATATATATATATATAGAGAGAGAGAGAGAGAATCAAAAGAATAAAATTTTAATAAGACTCGAGCTCATAAAAATCCGATAAATAAGACCATAATTGTTTTACAGATGATTTTTGGAATAACCTTCAAATTAAATAACGTTAGACGATTAACAAACACATGGTCGCAATAATATCACATAACTATACATCTTTATTACGTTTTTGCATGTGTATGTGCATGCATGAGTACCTTTTGTATAGAAAGTGTGGAGGCATTAATACTTTGAATGTCAATTTAAGATCATAAATGTTTACCAAAGTGTTCGTAAAATCATTAGTAAAATATAAAACATAAAAGATACGTGTAATATTTATTTATCTAAACATAACCTCAATATGCACAGATTATATAACACTGTTTAATTTAATATAGGAGGAACGAAAAACGGAAGAATAATGTAAGAGACAAAGAGCAATGAGCGAATAAATGAAGAACAAGACAAGAGTTCGCTAGAAAATAAATGAGAAGGATTTTAACCCGTATACAGGTAATTGGATAGATAAGTACACCAAATTCAAAAAGTCTGGTAAATACTTTAGGGGCTTTGGTTATTTAGAATATAAAGTAAAGAGCCAATTTTATTATAAAATTGTATTTAATACATTAAAGCAAAACCGTTGAATTTTGCTCTCAATTTTTCACGATAAATATCAACAAAATTATCAATAATATATAAATATTTTTATTCTTATTTTCTAGTAAAACTGGGCATAAATAAAAAATTATATTTGCTTATCAAATTTTACAATTTATATAAGAATTCAATATCTATATATATTCAAAAGATTTTCAATATTTGTAAATAGTATTCAATTTTCATATGTCATAACATCGAACAGTTTCAGAATTTGTAACTATCAAACAATGGAGAATATTACGTAAAACTGAATAATGTATATTTGTATTTGTCATTTACATGTATTTTTTCATCATATTTAAATTAATTTTTTAATGACTTTGAAATTAAATATCGAATTTAATAAATACTCTGTTTAAATAAGATCGACGAAATATTCAAAATATAATTTCTATAGTATTATTTTTAAAAACAATAATTAATTATTCACAATAGTGATGCTTCAAAATTATTATCAATATTGATTGATTTGCTTAGATTTATATTTTGTAATTTCAAACTAACAAAGATAATCAGGCTTTTTTATCATTGTCATTAGTAAAATATATAATCATATAATCATTCATTTAAATATAGTCATTAATAAATAAAATTTTCCCAGTATACCTCACGAAGATTCATACTATTATATAACGATTTTTTTAATATAGAGCTATAATATTTTCTTACTAATAATGTATATTAGAATTGCAGTGTTCTTCTGATATTTATATTTCTAATTAGTATGCATCATAGATTTTTATTCGTAAGTCAACACATTGCCACGCATTTCATCATAAATTACGTCATTATAAATGCATTCAATTAGCAATCAAATTCATTAGACGAAATTTTGTATTTACTTTTAGCAAAATACCACTTACTGTATTTGCATGCGCCCTCGAAAACATCAAGCAACAAATTATTACATATTCACGATGGAAATAGAGAAAAAGGAAGGGAAACATTTTCATAACAAGCATGGTAGCTGTAACTTGAAATAACTTGGAAGTCGATAGCGTGGCACAGTTCAACGTGGAAGTTTATTTAAAGCGAAGAAACGGCTCGCGCAGAATGATCTTCCCCCTCTCCCACTTTGCGGCTTCTACCACTTCCCAAGTTTCGCCCAAGTGCTGTTGGTCCTCGTGGAATATGTCATGTTGATACAGCAGGGATAAGTGCCCCCCCCCCGCTTGAACTCCACTCGCTCTATCTTTATTTAACTAACTTGGACTGGGAGATACGTAGGTGGGGCGCCGTAAGAGCCCCGGACCAACTTCCTAATATTATTTATCTTTACGATCGAACGCAACTACGTTTTCACCTTAGCTTCCCGATTGAAGCCACGGATGCCCAAGTTGAACGGTTGTAGCTCGCACGAGGACTCGGTTGTAACGCCTCGTCTCCAAAAAATCTCAGCCGCTCGATTAGGCATCTTAACGTTTAATTTCACGTCATAGCCCAGCCCTAATATTGATCATAATTTCACTAGTGGAATCCACTTTTAGCACTGAAATCAAGCCAGACTTTCCCGAAGAGAAAAAAACTGTTGGCTCCCGGCGTAGATAAAAAGGCAGATCACAGATCCAATCTTAACACAATAAGACAAATTCGATCTTTACACCCCCGATGGCCGAGCGCCAAACCTCAAAACGTGGCCACGTTTTAATGTGTGGGGACTAGTGTGAATGTGCGCTTAAAGACGCTGGGGAGAAATACGTGCAAAATGCTGGTTCACCGCTGCTCAGAAATCAGAGACGAAACTCTAGAGAAGTGCTAGGGGATTTATAAGGATGATTATACGCAGTGTGATAATTAAAGGGTCAAGGTTTATGGGCCAAGCATCCCATTTATAATAGTCATATTGTCATTCAGTGCCTCGGATACGAAATACATAATATCTATTAAATTAATTAAACATTCAATTTGCAAAAAAAAGAAATTAAAAATGCCGAGCATGATTCAGACACAAATTTCCATCTCTCTCCCTCCCTTCATACAAGCACGTGCCTAGACTTACGTAGACTAAACGTGACATAATGGAGGTATATAATAAATAAAATTTAACATTTATAAACGATCTTGCAGAAATAAAAACTTAAAGAAATCGTTTGTTCTCGTTTAAAGAATTGCAATTTGTTATGTTTTCATTTACATTTGCAATATTGAATTCACGCTGTATTATATACGTAAATAGAAAATGTTTTGTATTTCATTATTGCAAGAAAGCAAATAAAAAGGCACAAACAGCAAATGAAAAGGTCCTACTCGTGTTTTTAATGTCTGTGAATAAATATAGTTAACACCTTTTGTTCACAATACGATAATTTGACAGTTTCTGTGTACAAGAAGCCCGAAGGAATCAAGTTTTTGCATATGTGAATCAATGCCTTGTTTAGTTTCCATTAGTATTCCTGAATAGGATTTCAACATTTCCTTTTTGCTTAAGTATGTATATTTTTTCGCTTTCACGGTACCAGGCTTCAGCGAAAACGATCGATAGCCTATTAGTGCAATACAATCATTCCATTCTATTGGCAATCTTACATAAGATAAGCTGATGATGAAAAATGTACACGAATATTTGCGAGGAATTGAAATATCGAAATATGCTCGATTCGCTCCATGAAAACATCCATTACGCCTTAGCTGCGGCAGAACAATAATTGACATTGCCCTTGAGAATCGCCTAAAAATTATCAAACTGCTTTCTTCAAACAAATAAAAAAAAATAACCGACGGTCGCATAGAGGAAGGAAATTACTTTATCTATAAAAAACTATTAGTAATATCTACTTACTACTAACTACTCTTAAGCAGCAAGAAGGAACGGCAAAGCAAGGTTCTTTTAAAGATTTTTGCTTTTATACGCAATACATCAAACAGCCAACGTGCCTCACAAAATCACGACGGTAAAATGCTCGAATTTAATTGTCAAGCCGAGGTCGAGGAATCAGTTCTGCATACATTACCTGCAACAATATTCTTTCGCCGCCTCACAGTCACAGACTCTCCATTACCAATGTAGATTCATCGCTTTCTTATCGTTAATTTACAATCGCTTAATACGTCGACTTAATAGACGGCCACGAGGGCGCGTAACATACGACATACATTATTGGATTGCGCATGCGATTGTTTTCAATATCACCGACACGATGGACAAAAGTACATAGAGTTCTTTGAGGCAGTGTTTATCCTTGCACAATGTTGGGCTTTCTTTCGTTGTCAGGACCTCGGCTCACGTCTTCACTGTTGGCAAGAAATTTCGACTGCTGAGACGATAGAATAAAAAACGTGCACGACCAAGTAATAATATATGGTTTTACATCTCTCATTGAGCTTTTGTTTTGTTGAAGCGGTAGTGCGCTTTCTAGCATGGGAATGAAATAATTTGTTCATTGATGCACGTGCCTGTAGTTCTACCAGATTTTAACGTTTAGTGCCTGATAGAAGGGAGCGAAATTTCATATTAATCCGTGATATTGGAATATTGTTGCAAACGAGAACGAGAGTTATTACGGTAATAATTAGAACAAGGCGAAATAAATAAAAACAAAAGATAATCAAAATACTCAGTAAGTATATATATGTATATATATATTGTACTTTCGACCTTTAGTTTCGACATTAATGTTACCCATAGAAGAAATTTTCTTTAAAGAATTACTTTTGTAGTTATTTTTTGCAAACAAATCTCGTGTAATAAAGTATGCGTGATTCGTAAAAATGGAATGGCGAAGTATATTATGTGTACATAAGATCGAAAATGCCATCGCATTGCTCGTATTACATATATTGCGTACATATATCGCATTTCATGCACTGATCTCGAGAAAAAAATCCTCGATACTTAATACTCGTAACTTTCAGTCACAAATATTTACTTTTTTCAACTGGCTTCGATAAACACATTTGGTTTTATGTTGATGCTCGCATACGTATTTTAAATAACATTAAGAAATGTGATATTGAATAATAAAAGGGAACAATAATTAAAATTCAATATTACTTGCATTTTATTACTCGCCAATTCAATTATAAATTTTTCAATACTTATAAATATACTTATAAAAACACTTATAAAACACTTATAAATTTTTCACATAAATTCATCAAATAAATAATAAATTATAAATCGACAAATTAAGCATTCAAGCTTTGTCCACTTCGTAAGAAATAATACTTAAACGTAAGGAAATTTTATTATGTGTAAAATGAAATTGCTACGCGAGTTATAACGTAATGATATGTCAATGTAGACTTAATGAGGAAGCAATTATTCATCTTGTAACAATAAAAATTTTTTCATCAATAGATAATTCTTGTTGCTATCGAACGTTAGAAAATCGAATATAAGATATAAAGAAAATTTTCGATGCATTTAGCAGAAATCGTATTGATTAATAACACTACAATCATTACCTTACAACTCGTATTTTTTATTACGTCTTCAATCTTCTCATACGGCAATAATTCTAAATGCATTCTTTCTCTAACGCAAACAGTCCGACATCAGTCTCATGTATAGTGGAGCAGCGACAATAATCATAACATAACTATAAGATGTTTGATCTTCAATATCTTCAATAATATTAATTTTATGCTTATTGATATGTTTAATAGTTAGCTAAAGGAAGTCGGTGTAGATTAAATGGAGCGAAAACAAAGGCAACCAAATGATAAAGGACCATACTTTAAAGTTCCTTTCCAAAATAGGTAGTTATTGAATATTAAATTCTTGTTTCGTTTATAACAACTATCATTTCTATGCATTGGTTTTTTTATGTTTTGTATAAATGCGGTGACGATCGTAGAAATGCTTCAATTTCATTAATTCATTTTATCATTTCATTAACAAACAATTTATTATACTTCAATTCTACTCATTAAAATTTAAGATTTACTTTAAAATGATGCTCTTTTGTGTACGGTTTTATATATAATTTGCAAATTCAAAAGCCGTAACGGAGAATGTTTAGAAATAAATATATTTTGAAAATTGTTTTAATTTTAATTATCTGAATATTTGTATAGGAGAGCAAAGTTTTAAAAGAAAAATCCCAACATTTATTGAATTCAATATAATTTTCTTTATAAAGCAATGCAATAAGCAAATGAATAGATGACATTCTCGTAATGATTTTTCTGTTTTTAGAAGTGTAATGAATTATCAAATCCGTCAGAAGAACAAAAACGACGAAGAATCTAAATTGGATAATAATAAGTAAGATAACGAAAGAATTTACATATTTTTCATAAAACCTTATATAAAATGGATCTAATTATCCGCGTAAAAGTAGCATTTCATATAATACTAATCTACTCGTGTGATACATGATAAATAAGTATTAAGGAATCAATTATTGAGACGAATGTTTAAATATCTTAAACTTTAATTTTTATAACGTTTGTTATTATTATTATTATTATTAGACTCGATATTTATGCATACACTTATTATTTATAGAAGCATATCGAAAGTACAAAACCAAAACCGTCTACGTAAGTGGGACCCACAAAATCTTGTTGATCTTCAACTGGCTCTAGACAGCGTATTAGATTATTTCCAAAAACATGGAGAAGACCTGCCCAAATATAGCACTGAAATTTCAAACGATTTTGTTCATTTCACCAACGTAGAAGATAATTTTCTTATTCGATACCTGCACCATGAGAGTGTATCATTAGATGAATTAGGAATAGAACGTATATTTCGAAAAATGCATGAAAGTTTTCCATCCAAAAGGACGGAACAAGAGCTGAAAAGTAGAGCTATTCAACTATGCCAGCATCAATATGAAATTAATCAGTGGCATGCAATCACGAATAGATGTGACGATACTTATATTACACAAGACGTACCCGAATACGCAGAATTTCAGAGAATATTGACTCGGCTTCGTTACTACATCTTACCTATTAATGATCCAAGTCATCCAGTCTCACCAACACTCGGCCAATAAGAACTAAAAGAAACTCATTCGATTAATTGACGTAACGAAAATTTTAAAAGACAAAAGACATTTCGTCGAGACGCTTTGTGTTCTGTAATTATTTAATGCATGTTAATACACCGATATGACATATATAAAAATATTCAATATTGAGGTAATATTTGCTTTCTATGGAAACCCATTATTTTTTAAAGAAAGTATAATTTCAATGTAGTCTAAATAATTGTTTTGTTTCAAAACTAACAATGGAAAACCTTATTTATAAATACACTCGACGTCACTGAAATCTATTTAATAGTATGTAATAAAGTATTTGGCACTAAAGGGAAAGTTTTTCACTATTGAATTTTCAAAAAATGCTGGATCATAACACTGTGTTTGATTTAAAGTAAAAAGTCGTGTAATTTTTATGGCCATTTCATAATAAAATAAACAAGTACAATAAAAAAAATAAATACTAGACTAATAATAATAATAATAATAATAATAATCCAGAAAACATCACATTATACAAATGCATAAATACAAATACATAATGGCATAATGATGAATCGCATGAATGCCAGACAATGCATGGATATTCCTCTTCCATGAAGTTTGAATTTTCATTCTTTGCATCCAAAAACAAAAACACAATTCAATTTTAAACAAATTTTTCAGCAAGATTTTCACTTCATTAGGTAAGACAGTTTCAAGGCCAACGATAAATAAGAACAAGGTATTAACTCGAGACCCATTATTTCTCATTAATTAAAAGTGCGATCACACCGAGTGCAAGGCCGTGGTAGGTCCTGGGTATAAAATTTGAAGGATCGTCGCAAAACCCTCTACAACCCATTCCAATTCCTAAGAGGCGTTATATGCACCCCGTGCTGAAAAAGCCGCTCCCACCCTAATGAATGCCCCCAGACAGTTCGCGCATCCGGTTCTTACCCGAGGGATGAATTTACGGGGCGGCGGTCATCGCTGGCCAAAAAGTAAATGCGCTGATTTATGTGGGACCAGCTTATTAATGGATTTGCGGGTTCGAATCCGATTGTGCGCGAATGCTCGTGTACCAAAAAGTCAAACGGTTTTTCGTCGGAGTGCGTACAACACTTGTTGTGTATGGAGCTTAATGTAGTAGCCGACAAATTGAGTTTGTATGAAAATGCTCGAATGAGTAGGAAGGAATTTGAGTTTGAGAAAGCGATTGTTCGCGATTGTTCTTGAGTATTAAGTGGCACCGTTTAAAATATTTGTTTGTCGGGTACGTATACTGGAAAGATAAATTATAATTAGCAACATTTGTTCATTGCCCGAGGGCCATTTCAATTTGCAAAATTTGGCATTCTCAATAAAAGCAGTTGTTCAGTTTAATTCAAACTAGTGAGATTCACATTAGATCATCTGTACATTGGAATTCTGCATTTTCATATAGATTGTAGTTTAAGTTGAAAACTTAATAGTGCAATGTAATATCAATATTTATACTATATTGTTGTATTTGCTTTGCCACTACTGTCAGGTATCTCTAATCGCCGGCTACGCGATTGAGTTGAAAATTTTAAAGTTCATGCAGTATAAGGGGACAGAGTTAAATCAACAGTCCCATTAAAGTTTTCTAGCAGGCACTTGAAAATTGAAAAACACAACAAGATCTCATAAGTCCTTAACCAACATATCGCTCGACACCGTAATGAATACCGTCAGAGCCGAAAAATTCTTCTTAAATTGTTCATTGTTTTACGCAAGCGTGCTGTTACGAAGGCTTCCACGTCTCCAAACTTGGTCTGTCTGTTACGTCCCGCGAGTCTCTTAACAATCTCGTCGGAAGCAATTTCATCGACGTAAAGACGTCGCGAGGAAATTGGTCGTTAGTAGGTCACGGTAAATAATTAGACTCGCGACGCGTCAATTTCGATTTCGCGTGCGACACTCGACACTGCTTAATAATTAATAGATCGTTTATAAAGTTCTTGCTTTACGTCTTATGCCTACATCTTATGTTACACCTTAGTCGTCAATGGGCGCGTGCGTGCGTGCGCGTGTATCTTTAGTCGGCTAATACGTGTGTGGGTAAAAGTAAATTAACCATTACAGTTTTTAGATAAAATTATTATACACGGCGGGCATTTAATATTATGCACATGAATATTGTAATCGCTAAGCTCATTAATTGCATTGGCGAAATTTCATTTACTAAAACATTCTGGAATAGATGGAATAGAGATTTTAGATGGATTAATATTAAATGGGAAGATTTTCGTAATTTCATTTCATAAATTGTCTCACGGTTGCTTAATGCCGCTAGTTTAGCCTCGTATTAAAATAATGTTTTCATTCCAGTTATTAACGTTAGCCTGCATTTATAAAATGCAAGCTGTCTGACACGAGATGAGAAACAAACCAATTTGTTAAAATAGTACCTAATGAAAAACGGCTTCTCATATAAAAGCATATATGAAATTATGAGAATATAAAGTCAACGTAATTATGCTCCGTAAGAGCCAAGGTGGATAAATGTTGAGATTTAGACGAAGATGGGAGCGAAATAAAAGAGCTTTATTTTAAACTATTGATCGTAGTTTGGAGCAACAATATCCCCAATAAGTACGAGGAATATGAAAGTCCAAATTTCAATGCAAAGCGCATAAATATCGAGCAGGCAGTTGATTTATACATGGACGAATCAGCGAATCTTTGAAAGGTGCTCCAAGCCTCGATTACCAAACATTCTGGTACTCGGAGCTTCCATTTGTTTTGTTGCCGCGATCGCGTAGTCGCGTTCCGTTTGTTCCGTGCGGCCGATCGAGCATCCGTGACACTTCTCCGGTGTGCGCAGCCGTCGGAACCCAGGGAACGCCGAAGGTCGTCCGTCCAGGGTAAACAAGAAAGTTGGCACGGGAAATCGAGTTATAAGCGCCGAGACTCCCATCACGCGTAAATCAAACGCCAATAAATAGACGCGCTTGGGCGAGCATCGCTTACGTGCGGAAGCCATAAGTTTTTTACGTACAATCGCCCCGACTACTTTTCTGGCAGCGATCGCGCTTTTTCGCCCGTTCCCCGTCATTCCTGTACGTAGGGATAAATACGTAAGTAGCCGGGCGAAAAATGCCGATGGCATTAATGAAAAACGAGCTACGGCGGAAAAACTTGTTTCCACAAAGGATTATTTATACACTTATTTCATTCCACATCAAGTATTGGAAAGTGTTTAATTTTTTTTAATTAATGGGTAATGGTAATGATAATGGTTGGCAGTGTGCATGGTGCCACAAAGTAATTCGGTGCTCGGTTCTTGGTTAATTGATTAAAAACGAAATAAAATAACGAATGTGTGACAAAATCTAGGACTAAGGAATAGCGATCATTGCGAAGGAAAATGAGAATTCATGTCATTTTAAGGTAATGTCAGAAGGTATGAGAGATTCTTGCCCGTTTTAAACATAAAAAATAATACGATATTAAGCAGGCACGAGCAAAGAAAGTTATTCGAAGCCGCAATAATGCCAAAACATTAATTATTAATGCAAAGCTCCTTACATTCACAATGGAATCGTAATCCATATTATAATATGTGTATGTTGCAATTATATTTATCATCTCAATTCACATATATGGGCATAGCACGACAACTGCTCGAGTTTAATATCGCAAAATTATTTCAACTAGCGGTAATCGAATCTGATAATCTTTCAATTTCACAAACACCTCGAGATCAAAGTCAACATATATTTTCTTAAAAGGCCAAATATTGCAAAACACACAAAATAATACTTCCGCAAGCAATTCTCAATAATACGGGTTGAACTTGGAGTGAATTGAACGCGATCCAAAGACGCTTATGCACAATTAAACTTTATTTCCAGCGGTAGCCCACGGCCACAGGAACACGTAAGGGAATACGTATATCGCTGAATTCTGTTCTTCTCTCTCTCTCTCTCTCTCTCTTTGTGCCGGTGTGCGCGCGCGCGTGTGCGTAAAGCCGAAGAATATTTTGCAAGCAACTTCATACGTACACTCTTGGTCGGCAGTTATAGAGATCGCAAAAATAAATGAGAAGATCCTTAGGCAGCGTGCCAATCGATTGGCCCCTATGCTTTTTTTTGTAAAGCCTGTTGTTATCCATTTTTATAGACTTTTTTTGTATACTCCAACCGGAAATATCCGCGACTCTTATTATACGAATTAGAGACTTCATAATCTATGCGAATTTTTATAATATATTTTCTTTTTAAATTTCATAAGTATTGTTTATTTTAGCTAGATGTAGAATTGAGTTGGCTGGTCCTTTGGAAATAGAGAGTACATTTTCTGTTTGACTTCTCGTTAAATGTTGCATCATAATAATGTGACGAGAAAATCTTTATATTTAGGCACATGTCGATAAGTATTGCCAGAGTAATAAAATTCTTAATGTCAATTTCAAGTTCTATTTTTAAAATTTCATTACACATTTATACGTAAGTCAATAAGTAATTTAATTATCATTTCATGAATATGGAAATTTAGCAATACACTAACGCACTTTTCATTCTTTTATATAGTGTGCGCTAATAAAAGATTAATTCTTTTAAATCAATGTATGAAGATATAACAAAATTTTATATCTACGTTTATATCTACTAAAATTTTATATCTAATAAACATACGTTAATTATATTAATTTTTTTACATAGTTTTGGACTCGAACTCAATATTTTATATAATCAAACGCCATATTGTTTACAAACAGAAATTTACATATAATTTGAGGAAGAAAAAAACAGTAGTGCAAAATTATTAGCCAGCCAATTTCATTTTTTGGATTTCTTAATTTTATTAATATTTTTAAATTTAATTTTAGCTGAATGTTAAATAGATTGCCAGCATAAAAATAATACAAATTCAGTCTCTCAATGTCATGAAATATTCTCACCCTCCAAAAGGTTGATTATCTTCTTAACAGACTAACACGTAATTAACTATTATTGATGGCAATAGAATACCATTTACCGTAATGAATCATGTATAAAACAGTTCTTTTCCTATTGCACTTAACGCAGTTAATCCTGCGTATATCAATGACCTTGTAATACGAATAGCTTTCAATTATAATATTGAACCGTTTAATCCGTAGAAGCACATAACTTTCTGCCAATCCAACCTTCCATTGTATCGGCTCAACTATAAACAACATCTCGGCATTAGTTTATTGCATAGTACAGACATATAAATTGCAAAATAGAATCCAAAGTATTTAAAAATTCTTCGATATTATTCCAAAATACTCCGTTTATTATTATGAGTAAAATAAATTAAGATCTGCAATTACATTATCGCAATCGCAAACGTATGTAGCATTACTTATATTATTGCCAAAGTAGAGAGTTCTGAAATGCATAATGAATACGTATTGTGGTTTACAATGACAATTATTCATTGAAGTACTCATCATAATTTTACATCTCTCATTTCCTTCGTGCGGTAATCTTAATTATTCGAAGCTTCTGTAAAATCTAAAGGAATAAATTAGATAATTTTTGTAATAATCATGTGATAGATATTGCAACCATCTTTATATTTGGAAAAAATTTAAATGTCAAATAACCCTATCGATGTATTTTCCTTAATTACTTATCCCATTCGATATGTAAAAAATATACTTTTCAAAATCATATGCATTATTAATACTGTAATATTTATTTTTGATAGATATTCATTAAAGAATTGAAAAATGCCAAAAATATAACTTTCATTGGTTATTATTATTAAAGATATATCGAATACAATTTAATTTACATTTTAAATTACAAATATTGACTTCATTTCTTGAATATATATATATATATATATATATATATATATTTGAACAATTTTTTTATTAACAATAAATAAGAATATAAATTACTAATGACAATTTTCGATTATATTTTCTATATTATATTATATTGCGCGCGCGCGAGCGCACACCCACACACACACACATACACTATTTATACCTTCATAACTTTTTTATATTCATTCATTTATTAGAAAATTCAATTTATTATAGGCAATGATTCCCTTCAATTATTTTCAATTATTTCCGTCGTCAACCTTACAATTGCATTCGAGAAAATAGGCTTGTTTCTTTGAAATATACCAAAACAGTTAATTTTTAAATTTATGCAATAATACAGCTAGCTTTATCTACTTTATTATTACTTCGTTATCTACTTCATCGCTTTATGTGACTTTCAACATATTGCAAATTATTTGAAAGCATAACAAAATTACTCATCAAAATTTCATTCATAATTATCGATTCTTTATAAACTTCAATAATAATTATATTGCATTTATATAAACACGTTCTTATTAATTATCTTTAAACATTGAACTTATCGTTATTTCCATAATAAAATCGCACTTATTAATAAATATACCTTTAATTATCTGATAACAATTAAATATTGAACATTATCTTGAACAGATTTGAATATTTGTATTAAGCTAGTTTCTAAGGTTCCAAGTTATTAATAATTCTATACTTGTTATTCCATTTATTTAAATATAAAAACGAACTTAATTATTCCTAATTTAATATCTAATTAGCTTCAAAATATTTCAATCTTTTTTAACTGTTGACCTAATAATAATACTAAAAGATAATACATTTGTTTTAATGCATTGTTAAAAAATGCATAATTTTTTCTTTCAGAAAGCAAAATAAATGAATAAAACAATATAATAGCATAGATTTATCTCGTGAACATTTAATTCCAAAAGTTACACTTTCTTTTAGGATTCATTCGGTCTCCGCTCAAGCAAGAAAACGTTTTAGCAAATTCATTAGTATTCGATAGAGATCCAATGATACGAAATTGAGGTAAAGTTCGAAGAGCTAAGTTGAATCGACTCAAATAAAACTCTTCCAATTCTGGTCTGCAAAGTAGCTGGAATAAAAAGACAACGATAGAAAGTATTCATAACTCCATTTTGCATAAATCTTAAAAAGTTACGAAATGCTTTTAAATATTGAAAAGAAACATTTTTTAATCATTAAATAAACTTCCTATGGAAACATTTGTATGTTTTTTTAATAATAATATCATGGGTAACGTACATATTGGATATATCAATCATACAAATTTTAATGTAAAGAAGATAATACTTGAATTAATTAGAAAAATTTATTTTTAAGCACTAAATTTGTGAATAAAGTCTAATATAATCAATGCTGTTTAAAATATTATTAATTATTACTGAGCTTCAAATATAAATTTTTGATAACGAAATATACATATATTTATAAAATTACGATTTTATATTATATTACGTTAGGTTTTTTAAATAAAAAACGTACATATATCATACTGCTGATTGTACTTTAAAATTATTATTCAAGACTTAGATTTAAACTTAATTTTATCACTTGAATAAAAAAACTAGTCCTACAATATAGGATGACTGTTTCTTCGAAAACTCAAAATTCAATTTAACTAGTATTTCATCACTCTCAGTAATTAAAAAATAATAGAAGCTTATAATTACTCACACTTGCAAACGAAGTAAAAAATTTCTCATCGTCTTGAATAGATGAAATTCCTTGTTTTCTAGATCTTTCATAATATGCTTGGAAAGCTATTTTGATTGCTGCAGAATCTGCAATATTTTCCATGGCCGACCTTTCACCATCGACCTTTTACAAAACGTAATAATATAAGCTTAACGGTCAATGATTCGAAATATTAAAAATATTGTCATCAATATTATTAATATAATTAATTGTATAATAAATATAAATTTCTTTATAAAATTATTACATAAACTCGTCTTCCTGAATCAAATGGATCAGCAATGTAATAATTATCGAATTGATTTATAAAGCAGTCCATTTTATCCCAAAACTTCAATTTAGTTTCTTCGGAAAGCATACGACGACGGGGATTGGTATTTTCAATTGAATCTGAATAAATTATTTATAATTTTAAAATAAATTCATACTCTTGCGTATAATTCAATGACATATGAATTAACGAGGATTAAAATGTACCTGCATCATTAAAGGCATGCATAATTTCATAAGCCATAATAAAACCCAAAATTCCATACTTCTTGAATCTAAAATTTAATAAAATAGTTTACACTGTATTTGAAGGTATACGTTAAAGAAGATATATTACTTACTCTGGATAATCAGGATGAAATAGAGGCTCTACAAAATTTTCAACTTTAATTACTAAAAAAAAGAAATTAAATTTTTAAATTCTATATTAGTCAATGGAGATTAAGTAATATAAATGTTTTATAATATAGTTAGCTTTTAAAAAATATTTACATTTTATCACTTTATTTAATGTAATCAAATTATTGTTCAAAATAATAGACTACTATTAAATAATTTAATATTATATGCTTGTGTAATATAATATTTTATGTTTAATATTTAATTTTGCTATCTAATTATATATATAGTTTAATAATAACGCAATTGATCCAAAAATAAATAAAAAAAAAAAAAATCTTTATAATAATTTTAATTGATGAGAAATGGAAAATTCAAAATGCATTAAAAATATGTAACTACTAAATTATAAGAATTCATATATAATACAACCATATTAAATTAGAAATTCAAGCAACTGTAAATTTATATGAAAATTTTTAAATATATGCTAGTTTTATAACTTGATGATAAATTGGTTCCTTACAAACGCGATTTTCGAAGAATTCATAAACTGACCCAATACTACTTATGGTAGTAATTTTCATAAAATTATTGTTTTCTCTGAAATAAGTATTACAATATTAATACGTATCAAATTTACTTTTAAATATAATCATAATGGCTTACGGTAGATGGTAAGTATTTTTTTTGACGGCCTCAAATTCTTTAAGTGTATAAAACCTTCGTAAATTTAAAATATTACTAAAATAATTTGGAGATATTGTTAACTATAAAATATATTAAAAATCAGAAATTAATAATTTTATAAAATGAGATAAAATAATTAATAAATTAATAGCGTAACTTTTTATAATAATTATTTATGATTGAAATTAATGATATTGTAAGATATTATGAAATTTCAGATATATGTATCTATAATATTATAAAATGATACATAATAATTAATAAATTAATAGCGTACCTTTTTATAATAATTATTAATTATGGAAATATTTTTCAATGGCTCTGGAATACCTAAGACAAAATTTATATTTAGAATTTTTCGTTCAGCTGTTCTTTTTTCATCTTCATTTAATAAACGTGAATGCTTTATAGTTTTTATTGTTGCATGTTTTATATCACTTAATATACGATGTACCTTTAAAATTGATTAATCAATTCATTTTTTATACTATTAAATTTTCTTTATATATGAACATGTTGTGACAGGACTGTACAAGCTGATTTAAAAATATAATTCATTAAATATATCTATATATATAATCTACGCAAATATATTTATCACGTTACATTTGAATACCATTTTACGAAATTTGAGCTAAAATAATCAAACGTTAAATGAAAGCAATTATTTTTTAATTAATAGATACAAATACAAACATTTATGAAAATATATTACGAATTTAAGTAAAAACTATATCATTAAATCAAAGAATAAAATTTTGAAATAAAACAATTCAAATTCATATTAATTTCATAAAAAATTAAATCTTATAAATGTCTTTTGTTACAAATTATATATTTGACCTTATCCTATACTCGAATCTTTTATTTAAAGACAAATAGAATTTTAATAATTATATAATATTTTTAATGAAATTATATTTAAATATTAAATACTTATCAAACGAACAAAAATATTTCATGATTTTTTATATATATATTAGCATATATAACTTACATATTTTTCAGTTCTTGATGATATGTATTTCGTTGCAAAAGTATAAGAAATCGCATGATCAAGTGGAGGTTCAAATCCACAAAATTTCCATCTGAAGTGATAATTGTCTATATAATTTATATATTTGTATAGATAATTTATCTATAAATCTATATATTCACTTAATAATTAATACCATAAAATGTAAGAGATATTTTTTTAAATGCCATACCTTGATACGTTTTTTGGAGGTTCCTGCATTAAATATTTCATATCAAAATATAAATTTCTCATTTTGCTATTTGTATGTAAAAGAAATTGATGTATGAATCTCCAATGTATATAATTTACTGCATCATAAAATATAAATATATGAACGAAATTCATTGTTTCGATATAATAGTATATTAATATAATGTTAGAATATTTTATTTTTATATAAAGTATCATAAAAACAGGTAAATTAAATCTTACCAATAATTTGTACCGGTGTTCGATCCACTAGTTGCGTTAGTTTCGGAAAGTAAGTAAGGGAAGAAATATCAATTGTATCGTCAATTGTAACTAAGTGTGAGGATGTGAAGTACATTTTATTTATAATGTTCACCCAATCCCACTAAATTTATTTAAAACAAAATAAAATATCGAATAAAGTAAACTAAAATTTATTTAATTTTATAAATTTATTACCGTGTTATTTTTATCATTCTCTAATTGATTGGTTATATGCTGAAGTTTTTTCAAGGGAATTAGACGATAAAAATCCGATCGGTCACTTATTTCCAATATCTAAAAACAAAAATTTGTTATTAACATTAATTGAATATATTACTTACACGTATTTATGTGTAGATAAAATATTTATTTAAAGCTCCGGACATTTTAGTAATAATAATATTCTAAACGAAATTTAATATAGTTTTTTGGAAATAAACAAGTTTATGTACTATAAGGTTTTTATCAAAATTTTAATGGCTTTTTCAAAACGATTTTTATACATCTACCGAAGCATTTTCAAAACTATATTTAGCATATTCAAAAAATATATTCAGCTCAAACGATCGAAAATTGTCTCTTTCTTAAACTAATATGAAAAAACAAAAATATATCATTTGAATTTCACCAACATATACTTCTTTAATAAATTAATTATGTCTTTTACAATACTTATTAGACTTTGTATTTTTAATAAAATTAATTAATCACAGTTTTTACACTAATGAAACTATTATTAATTAATCGTGATTTATATTGAATTTTGTTTTATTTTTTATCAATATCGATGTTTTAAAATAGTTAATTAATTCAAAATTGCGTACAAAAATTATATTTCGAACCTTTATTGGTTAGTTATAAAACGAAATGAAATTAAATAATTTATCTTCTTGTATAAAAATTAATTTACTTCTTAAATTGCATTCTTAAATTATAATAAACCGATGAGTGAACTTAAAGTAAATTAATATTGTCAAATTATTTACACAAAATTGTCATAAATTAGTTGTTGAAGTTATATCTAAGTTACACACAAATATAATTTTTCTACTTGATAATATTTTTAAAAATAATATTTTATATTCAAATAATTATACTACATATAAACATTATGACGAGTGAAAGTCTTTTATAAACTAATAAGGTCTTGCTTCGTTAATTATCTTCTTATGATTGTATAAATAGATAATCGAATGCAGATCGATTTACCTTTAATTATAGATTAGGATATTTTTTCAAATACAACTTATTTTAAATATATCTAAGCACATACATATAATTCCAACATACTTTTGAAATTTCTGCTTCGAAGGAGGCTATTTGTTTCGCTTCTTTAATAATTTTTTGTTCTTTGACACTAGATTGGTTGAAATTTGCAATAATGAAAGCCACTGTCTTAATATATTCGACATATTTATAAAAGGTTTTTGTTTTATATAATAATGGCTCTCGAATGATTGGTTTTGGCTGGCGAAGCTGAAATAAAATTATTTTTATTCCTTATAAAAATGATGATGAAAAATCATTCAAAAGTAAATATATATTATTTTCAAAGTAATTTAACATAAATTGATTTGTAAATCTTTATTTATATCGATGATTTTTTCCTATTGCATAAGACATTATTGGCATTGCTAATTAATATTTTTGTATATTGTGTATTGAAAAGCAATCGATATAATTCCTATTAAAATAAATACTATTTATCGGCATTGATACCTGAATAAATCTCTATAATTTCCAGGCAAGTCAATAAATTATCTATTTAGAAAAGAAAATGTGTATATATATAATATGTTATACAATTGATGTTTATAATTAAGAAAATCCTATAAATTATTATGTAAATAGAAATTTCTTATACAATATGTTAAATACATCATATTTTAATTTATTATTTTTCTTAATGCACAATTTCCTATTTTAAGTTCTAATTTTAAATGTACATACATCTATCTATCTTACCAGAATCTTGCGAGATCGTTTGAGTGCATCTTTATTAACAGAAATCTCAAACAAAGGAAATACATTAATTTTATTGTAAAACGTATGTAGATCTTGCCAATTTCTAACATTTTCATTCTTCAAATCTCTTTTTATAATGGGCCATCCATTAAGTTGTCTTAAGATCGATCGAATTGGTTTGACGCCTTGCGCATCAATTGCTTCTATGAAATGTAAAAAAAAATTATCATTTTTAATTTTTGAATAAAATAATATATGTTCGATAGTTTTCAGTGTATGAAATAACTCTTTTAATCATATTACAAATTTAACTAAAAAGACGTCAGACAAAACACTGTCTCACAGACGTAATAAAAATATTTAAACGTAAAAAAAATCTTGTAATACTTTATATGAAAGATTAATATTAAAAATAATATTAATAAAATATTATTAAAATTTATCTGTTAATTTATTGCTATTAAAACTACTTACTTATACTAAAATTTTATATTAAATTTACTTTTACTAAAAGTTTATATTAAAATTGTACTTGCTAATACTTAAATAAGATATAACTTGTAGCTTTCAAAGTTTATAGTTTATGTAGAAAGCCTTGTTATAATTAGCGAATAGATTTCTCGCATATTAATCATTAATCGCAATTATTATAAGTTAATATTTGTTAATACTTTAATACTTAAGATTTGTTAATACTTTTTACTTCAATCACCTGTATCCATACATGATTTATAAAACGTTCTTAAAATTTCTGGTGCAAAAATATTTCTCTCATCGTCCTCTTCTAATATACCTATAATAAATAATTATATTAATTGGTTGGAGGCAAAATATATTGACCGATAAGTATATTTATAATAACTTTAATTGCCTTTCAATTTCGTAATTACATTGTCTTGAGCTTTTGCTACAAGAGATTTGATATTGGATCTCGAGTGTTTTGAGTCCTTATATAATTGATTTTTACATACGACTGTATGAAAATTTTCACATGGATTGATTATTATATCTAAAACAACAATATTTTAAATTTAATAAGATATGAAAATGATTTGTCAATGTATGTAAATATTTCATGTATGTCTAATTAAGATATTAAAATAAAACCTTACATATATATATATCATAATAATAAAGGCAATTTTTTAATTCCTAAAAAGACGTTATTAGATTAATAAAAATTTTGAAACAATACGATTGCCGCATATATTTTATTATATTAATCTCGGTAAAGAAAATCTGCTATAAAAATGCACGTTAAAATCTTTTGATAATCCAAAAAAGCAATCGACGATAATACTCCTTTAATCGCTTCATCATCAATGACAAAATTTTCTCATTAACGAACGTCCTCTAAATATATTGACGTTCGGAATATATATAAAGTGGAACTCGAGGGTGAAATTGATATATATGAACGCACGCTTCTAAATTATCTCGCGACAACCGATCGTTTTACTTCTTATTTCATATTAGGCAAACAACACCACACGTATCACATAAGCAAAAGAAATCCCCCCACACAAGTCTCTCGCGTTACAATTAATCATCTACAACAAGAATCACATGACAAACGTCCCCAATGGAAAAGTTTCGACCTTCGGGCGACTTACTCTCGGGAAAGGTGGCGACGGCGGTGCCAAGGACTAGGATGAGGAGGCCGAAGCAGGTGCAGGGCATCGAGAGATCGGCGCCGCGTCGCTGCAGCACTGCGTGAACGGCATCGATCGGCCCTCGTTGTCTTCGATCGCCCCAACTTTTCTATTAATAATCGGCGTATTTATTGTAGCTCTTGAAACGGTCGTCGTTTTACATCTTAAACTCAAGCCAAGAAAATCGCGAGGGTCACTTGTGCGCGTGTTTGCTTAGCCACTGAGTGCGAGAGATGTTGGATGCTTTAGCGACACTTCACTGCTTAACATCGAGGCGATGATGAAAGTTTGCAATATTCATTTGGTCGTTGATTTGGCGGGACGTTTTATTGGAGTGAAACTTGCAAGTGTAGCAGCTCGTAGGTATATTCCTCGGTAATAAATCGGTTTGAATGAAAACTGCGAATATCGATTCATATTTACCGTGTTATAAGGCAATTTTTTACTTACTATTTTTTAACACAATACGTTTTTTGATTTGCATAGTCAGGGCTTCAGAAATGCTTTATTTGACTTGTTAATTATTAGAGCTTAAAGATTACTGTTATTGAAAAACAAAGTTTTTCTTTATAGATTTGGTTTTGCAGAAGATTCATTTCGAAAATCATTTATTTCCTAAACTTATCCGTTAAGCTTCATCCTAATGCTAAATACACGTTATTCTTAGTATTTGATTTATATTTTAAAAACAAAATAATTATTTAGTGGATATAAAACTCTGTGTGTGTGTGTGTGTATGCGCGCGCGCGCGTACAGTGCAAATGTGCGCATGGAATGCGCTTTATGTGTAATTATTGATAATTAATATAGAGCATAAAAGCCATTAACTAGAAATTCATTTTTTACAACGTAAAGATAGTTTTTCTTAATATACATTTCATTGTATATGAATATACAATATCATATAAAATTAATCATAATTATACAAAATTTATATTCAGAATTTAAAATAATAATATTAATTACAGCTTATGCGATTGCATCATTATTCCACATATTACTATCTGAGAATTTATTAGAAATATGTTGAATAAGAACATACAAGTGATCCTAAAATAAAAAGAATAGGCAATCAATAAAAGTATGAATTCTATTTGATTATAATTTATTCATTAAATAAAGATATTGATAATGGAAATTAAATTCAACATTTTAACAATTTGTGTATATATAAATAACTCGTTGTTTAATAAATAATTTCTTATAATTTATTACATTTATAAAACAATATAAAAAATTCTTTAATATCAAAGTTTGCATATGAATATATATTTACATTTTTTCTAAATATATAATGAAAGTGCCTGCATAACTAAAAAATATCTTAAAGTTAGGTATCTATTTCATTATTGATAAAAAAGTTCTCTAGCTGTAGGAGGTTAAAATAAATACAATAAAAAACATGTTTTAAAATATTTATTAAGTTTTATTTAAAAATTAACTAATTAAATTCTTAATTTTTTTTTTTAGTTTCTAAGTAATTATAATTAGTTATATTTTATATGAATATAAAGTCCATTATTTATAAGTTTCTTCATAAGTTTGTTCCATAACTGCTTAAAAATCTTTTATAATAATTATACAATATGCTTTCTATTTTTTACAGTTTTTAAAATATAATTTTGTTCATATATTATGATTAAAAATAATAAAATAACTTCTAATTTGCATTCAAATTCATTTGCAACAATGTATATCTTCTTATAAATATATTTATACAATAATTCACAAATCATACTTTTATTATAATAAATTTAAAAATATCATTTAATTAAGATTGTCTCAAGTTATAATCCATTTTCAAATTATGAAAAATATAAAACTAAATTACATTTATATTTTTTGGATTTATAATTTAAAATTCTTAATTGAACATTTTTCATTTATTTATATACCTATAATTGTTTTCATTAATATAACAATGACCAGGCTAAATTGAATTAAGAATATTAAATGAATCATTTTTGACCTATTAATGTTGGCTCTTCTGTCTATCAATATCTAATTACTTCAAATATCTTTTATTGATTTCGATAGTCTATGTCTTTTACATTTATCTAGCACTTAAAGAAATTGTAATAAATGTTATTCATTCATACTCTACAATAATGAAATTTTAATCTGGATATCCTAATACATAACTGTTTGTAAATACTAACATTTAGATAATAATTAAAATTATAATTTTAAAAGTTTAAATAATAAAATACATATGTAAGATCAATCTACTGATATATATCTATCATGCTTATTAATTCTAATGAAATTGTATTTCAATACTCATATTGAATATAAATTCTTTTATTTAAAAATTTATCTTTGAATAATGAAAAAAAAGTTTTATACTGTAATACTTGTAAGAAAGTAAATCAATTATCATTTCATCATATAAAATAGTAAAATTTCATTACTATTGCAATATTTTATTTTTATTTACATAATTTTATAATAACAATTATTTTTCAATATTGCTTTCATATGAGAAAATATTGAAATTGGAATAAAACTTCATTAAAAACACTATACATAAATAAGAATATTGAATATTTCAATCTTCTATCTTTAATTGGATATCATGATCAGTAATAAATACATCTAATATTACTCATACTATCATTAACAGCAACTTATCTTGTACAAAAATTGTTGTTAACAAATAAAACATGTTTACATTTAAATGAATAGTATTAATTAAAATTATTACAACCATATAATTTTGTACACTTTTTTACAAGTTCAGAAATTAAAAATGGAAATGCAATTTAAATAAAAATTAATATATAATTTAGATTAGGAAAACATTGAATTATGTAATATTTCTAAATCCTTTTCTCTTTCTACAGCTCGTTTCTTTTCTTTTTTATAATTTTCATAATCTTCATCGTCCGTAGGTAATTCATATCTGCATAATGGACACGAATTTGTCTAAAAAAAAACAGTAAAATAGTTTTATTTTAGAAACCTTCGTCACACAATGTAAAATTCTAATATAATACATGTAGCATACCTTTTCTAACCAAGGTTCTATACACTCCTTATGAAAAGAATGTTTACATGGTAGACATTTTATAACAATACCCTTCTCAAAATCTTTTAGGCAAACTGGACACTGCTCCCTTTTTCCTGTAAATAAAGAATATAATAATCAATTATATTTTTAAATTATAAATGTGTGCACGTATAAAGTATGTTAATTCATGACTGAAATATTATTAATTTATTCTTATTTAACCTGAAGTATTTGTAAATTCAATTTCTTCTAGATTTTTAACAACTTCTTTTGAAGCTGGAGGAGGTAATTTTTCATGCTCTCCTAAGAGTTCCCACATTCCTGAATCTCTTAAAAATCGAGCAATTTGCATTAAAAAGTTTGGAGCTTCTGCATCGCCTAAAGGAGTCCATCCCATTTCATGAAAGTAGTCGGCCATCTTTTTATCTAGAATTATAAAGTCATTAATTAATTATAACCAATTTCATCTCCTCATGTACCTCAATAATATATTTTAGGATATAGTACAGTTGTTAAAACTATATATACTTCAATATTTAGTTAATGAATTGTACCTTACAATTAGTAACTAGTATAATGCATTGCACTAATTGTATTTGGCATCTATTTGACAACACATTTTACGTACTGTCGTAAGGTAATAATATATTAAAAATTTACTATAACGTAAGACTGTAGTAAGATAATAAAATTTGTTTGACTGTTTCACTTTTACTTTTTAATTACTTTAATTAGTCACGTCTTGGAAAATAATATAATATATACTTAAAGTCATTTTCAGTTAAATATTGCGAAACCTTTATTTTCCCACAATAATAGAAACTCATATTATTTATAATTTTTTTCAATAATTTATAATATTTATAATAGATTGTCGCATTTATAGTCTTTTTTTATTGTCTAAAATTTTCTAAATTATGATCCGCAATAAATTTGACATCCTCGTTAAAAAAATTTAATTCAGATACAATGTACAGAATGAAATATTCATGTTTATTAAAGAACGCAAATGACCATCATCACCTACTCTTAAAACAAAAACACAAAACCGAAATATCAAACTAACTCAAATACTACTTGTCATCCTCAAAATCCCAGAACTCATTATACACATGAAATCCGTGATATTCAACTCTACATTTCAATAGATCTCGAGTCTCGAATACAAAAATGAATCGCATGCGCAATAGATATTTGGCCTTGCCAACCTACGGGCATGAAAAATGCACTGTCTATGCTAACACATATTTTACTTTATTATTAATGATACTTTCAATAATATCTATATTGGATATTTGTTTTATTTTTCATTATCTTCGAATATAAATTATAATTTTAAAAAAACCTTTGAATTCTCGTGCCTCTCATGACAATTAACAGAAGCTTTTGTAGTCTGCTAAAATATCCCCACGAAACTATTATCGCCAATCGACGTGTCTACGCCATCAAAGCCAAGTTTATTTATACATAACTCGAGACTACTAACGGATTTTCACATTAACAACGATTCCTTGACGAGCTCATGGCTCATAATAAATATTAACAGTAAAAAACAGTATTAAACGACCGACATTGGCCCTCCATGACGACTCACTCGACATTCGGACGCATGGCAGATCTCACATAAATGCTCACCCAATAAGCGCGGGATCACAAAACTCACCAAATATTCAAAAGCTACTGGATGGCATAGAGGCCCGGTAGTGTCGCTTGGGTAATGATTAGCAAAGATGAGTGGCGCGTGCTTCGAACGTGAAATTCAAAATTGTATGTCCGTGCTTGGTTATTTATCCTGTCGTCTAATGGACACGGCTTGAGTAATCCGAAGAGCAACCAAGAAGAAGTAGTAGAGAGAATAGGTGGCGAGGGATCAATGTGCGGCTCTCAAGTTGAAAAGGTGAAGCTATCGGTAGAAATAGTCACTGATGAAATTGTTTATTAAACTGTAGGGGCACGCGAGTGGATAAATTTATGCGTGGATGGCCGTAAATGTAATGTGGTTGAAGGCTGTGATCAGTCAATAAGATATATCCTTGTATTTTAATTTAAATGAAACTTTGTAAATCGAAGTGGTAAAGTTATAAATTCCAAAGTTAAAATGGATTAGGGTATTACTTTTAATAAGTACGTAATTATTTGTGTCATTAGTCATGCGGAAATGAGGCAGGATGAAAAATGGCAAATAGTAGTTATGCGTTGGGGTATTAAAAGCCTTATCGGACAGCATAAGTTGTGGACCTTCATTTTTCTTATCTCTTTCATCTTTTTAAGACCTATGCACTTTTGGTTTGCTGATTTTCTAATTAATATTATGGTAATTTATGCGGAATAAGAAACTTTGTGCAAAGATTTTCTTAACTAAAATAAAGAGTTTGGCTGTTCCACACTACACGCGTAATCGCACACATCTCTTTCGAAACTTTCGTTATACATTTATGCTCACATATCCTACAATAAATCAAATTTAAATATGAAACAAGAGTACAGAGAGAGAGAGAGAGAGAGAGAGAGAGAGAGAGAGAGAGAGAGAGAGAGAGGTTATGTCAATGTAGGCAATGGTTCCTCATCAATATACCCTTTATGTCTACAACAGTCTTTTATAATCTGTAATTCACAGATATTATATTTGCTGTCAATTTAGTAATCTTTGTATATGCACAAGTCCTTCTACAATTTATAGAAGTATTTTATTTTATATGTAAGATCAACAAAAAAAAATGAAAAAAGTAATAATCGATTGTATCTAACAATCGTCCTTATTCATGTAAATGTATTTATATTTTTTCATTTCCTTCTTGTTTTTTTTTCACGTAAAATTATTCCCTTTCTTTTTTTTCAATTTACTTTTATTTTAATATCCTTATTATTTCTGGCAAAAACTTCGTTTCAATGCTCTAATTATTCTATCTAATTAGTCTGATTTATTTCAATATATTATTTTTAAAATAAATGTTAATACAATAAAATATATTAATGTTTTTATTATCAACGTATATAAATTCGTAAATATTCACCTTTCCTAGAACGTTTGATAGATTTGAATGTCTAGAAATTTTATATTTTACATTTTTATTGATTTTAGTTTGTAATGAAAATACACTCGATAATTATTTTTTACAATTTATAATAATATTGAACCACGAACATTTGTACAATCTAAAGAAATAACAAAAAATTCTTAAAATATCCATCTTTAAAAAAACATTTAACAAATATTTAAATAATAAAAATTAATCATAATTTAACGAAGTATATAATTAATAACTTATTGCTGTATTTTAATTCATACTTCATATTCTATTAGTCTATTAAATTCAAAATTTATAAATGAACTATAATATTTTATTCCGTATAATTCTATTTTTTAATTAGCTTTTTTTAATCAAATTAGTCATTATATACCAGTATTGTAAATTTCAGAGTACTTTTTTATCGATTGCTATTTTGAAAAAAATTATGAACTTTAATGTTGAATTAGAGATTTCATCAGATGATTCATTATATCAATTTTCTGAAATCCAAGACAAAAAACTAAAAATATCAAAAATAGAAGAGAGTAAATATAAATATGTAAATGTAAACATGGTTTTTACGATAGATTTTATTAATACTGAGTTAGAAACATTTTCACAGTAATTGCTTCAACCAATATTACAAAGAATTATATTCTTTGTATTGAAAGAAAAAAGAACAAAGAATTATATTCTTTGTATTATTTTCGTTTTTTCGTATTATTATATTCGCTTTTAAAATTCTGATAGAAAAATGAAGTTTGGTACTGTTCGGGCGTAACCCCGATTGTGAAATTTCAGATAGTGGAAGGGGAGAGATAGCAGGGAATAAAATAAGAAAGAAAATTAAGGTAATCCGGATAACGT
>JAPYYT010002459.1:0-22330 GCA_030522565.1 Ceratosolen corneri | reverse complement strand
TTATTTTTGCACATTTATTAAACATTAATAATTTTTAGTGCAATTATTTTTAAATTACAAAAATAGTCCAAAAGTGAATAATAATAAATTATAATAAATTTTTATAAAATTCTTTCATTAATTATATTGTGATTCCAATTAATAATTATAATGTATTAGAGTATAGTTTAATTTCTTAGCATCTATAATTTTAATTAAATAACATCCAATCAATATTTTTCATAAAGGTTATTGATAACAATTTTTTATTTTATAACAAAATATACATCAAATTTTTATGAATCACTATATACTTACACTATATATAATTGTTATAAGTTTCGAAAATATTTTTGCTTCAATCGGTTCCCCAGAACCCAATGTACTCTTTTCCAATCAAATGATTTTCTTTTCTACTCTTCGACGATATTGTAGCTTTTTTAAGATTTTTCTTATTCTGTATTCTTTTTGCACGCTTTACTAATTCTGATTGAATTTTCTTTTTAGCCTTAAATTGTGATATGGATGATGTTGCTCTACTTTCTATATGACAAGTGTCAGTTTTATTACCTTTTTCGAATGTTGAATTATTGTATAAATTAATTGTTTCATGTTTACAATCAGTTTCATCTTCATTAGATTTCATTTCTAAGTTCAATATTTGTTCCTCTAATCTAATTATACTTTGATTATTATCACTATCTTGAAATTGATAATCTTCATTATCACTAATTGAAGGAGACTTCAATATTACTTTTGAAATTGTTTTATTTGTATTACTTTTTTGTAAAATATCTTGATATACCGGATATAAACTACTTTCATATGAAAAACGTCTTCGAAAGAATTGTTTAATACAATTAACATCTCGACTAAAATATAGTTCAGCTTCTATATTGTCAGTTGATATCATTTGTGGAAAATCAATAATAACAGGCTTTTCATCTTGCTTAAGCATAATATTAAATTCATTAAAATCTCCATGAATAACACCATAATATGCTAGTTTACAAATGATGTTCATTAAAGTGTTGTATAATTTTTCAATATTTTTAATTTTATGAATGTTACAAAGTGGTACACCATCTATAAGTTCCATTATAACACAGTGACGATTGAAATCTATAGGCATAGGTACAGGAAATCCTCTTTTGTGAAGAGCTTTCATAAAAGCAAATTCTTTTGTAGCGGATATTCTTGACAGATAAAGCCAAGACATGTGCTTTCTATGTTGATAATAATCTCTTTTAGCCTTAACATTTCGAAAACATATTCTACCTAATCGATGCAATTTTAGGCAGTAAGCAACCTCATTTTTATTTGAAACAATATATATATTTGATTCTTTTCCAACACCTATTTGATTTCCAAAAGAATCGATTATTTCCCGGGCTGTCAAGGTTTTTAAAGCTAAATAATCATAACCAGTATTTGTTAATCTATAACCTTGAAAATGCTTTGTTGTTTCATAACTCAATAATCGATGCGTACATAGTTCTTTTAATATTTTATGCAATCCACCATGACGTAAATTTGCAATTTGTGCAACCAATACTGCAGGTACTAACTCATGGTTTTTCATACCCATTTCGATTGCTGTTAAAATACGAAAATCTTCTTTAGTAAGATAGCGCATAAGTTTTACATCTAGTTTTCCCATAATGATTTTATAATAATATACTAAATAAGCAATACGTTCATTTTAATTTTCATAAATATATGAAATGTAACTTTTTAACTATTATAACCTTCAAACGAAAAGATGAATAATTAACTTATTTCTCAGGAACTGAGTGAAATAGGCTATTTTTTACATTATTATAACAGCTATTATAACATTAGAGCCATCTATGGAGAAAATGTAGAACCCATTTTAATATCTCGTATTCAGGACATCATTTGTCGAATCAATAGAAAAATTTCTTTATTATTTTATGAAGTATCTTCAAATAAATTTACATTGTTTATTGTAAATAATTAAAATTTTTATTAATGTTGGTATCTGCTGAGAGATAAAACTATATAATCGACATCAATCTTCTATCAATTAATAATGAAAAATTAAAGAAATAAATATATATATAATAGTATGATACTAAGGTTGGTTTATTTTAACGCGTGTGTATGTAAATAATGTAAATGGAAATATAATGTAAACATCTGTGTAAACGTCATGAACTTAAATTGCCATATTATTATTTAAAAATACTGTAGTATACCCATCAGGCGAGGAGAAAATTAACGATAGATGTTGATGCGTTACACAAGAGCTTATCTACAAATGATTAGTAACGACAGTAATGTATCCTAATCAATTTTAATTAATAATTATGCAATTTGCTACTTAACCTATAAGCTATAATTTCATTACCTTATACATTGAACGCTCTCCACAAATTTTCAGCAAAGAAAACAAAATTTATTTTATAATTGAAAGTGAACCTGCCAAGCTAAAATTTTAAACATGTATTTTATTATATTGATTCTAAAAATAGAATGTTTTTTATTATATTAAATTATTTTAATATTAGATTGTATATATTTATATATATAGTATATTATATGTATATATATAGTAATATTGATCGAGTTATTTTAACAATGTTAAAATTAAAGCTTAATTGAAAGCATAACTTATAAATGCAGTCACTTCTACTGAATTTATACAAAGGTTTAATTTATTGCTATTTTGTTAAAGGTAACTCCACTCTTTGTAACTACATTCTTAATAATAACCTACATCTATTACATTTTTTCATTAAATAAATATCTATAATTCTTATTAATTCCAAACCTTAATTCTCAATTCTTTTGGTCTTTCATTATTACATTTCAATACCTCTTATGTTAAACAACTATTGAAATTACATCAAATATAGTTTGAAGACTTTTCTTGGAACCTACTTCTATCCCCTTCTTTCCACTATCTGCCTCTCACTCACAACAAGGAAAATTTTAAATACAGGTTTAAAATTCCAAACATTGGTTTAAGTTAATTAATTAACGCATTAAAAATAAATATAATGAACATGCGAAACAAAATTGTAACAGGTATAATATATATATATATATATATATTTTATTTATTATTGTAGGAATATTACATCCGTGTTATTTTGTTATTTTTGTATTTTTGAAAATAATTCAAAATCATAATTAATTTATAGATTTATATTTTACCGTTGTTATAATTTTTTATCAATTCTTTTTCTAGATATATTTAAAATTTTTTTTGTATGAAAAATATTTTTTCACATTTTTAAGATATATGAAATAAAAGTAATTTATTATTTTAAATATTTTACTGTTGCTGAAATACTTCAGCAAATTTCTATTTTTTTTATTTCAAATTTCTATCTGCTTCAGGTTCCGTTCGACATCGGAAGTCTCGCAGTTAATATTTTTCTGTTTAGAAACGTTTCATGTATTATTTGTATATTATCATTACCAAAATTGTGTAAATAGTAGCTTTGTTAAACTTACGTTTATATTTTAGTGTTTGAATGTAAATACTGTATTGACTTTCTTATAGCAATCAGAGACATTTGACTATCACTGTAAGAATTTACGAAACTATGTACTTTACCTCCTATTCTTTCCGTACTTAACTACCAATCATAGATAATAGAAAATCACAAACCAATAACTGATTTTTACCCCTACTTAACGAAAGATGAAGGGATCTGTAACATAAATACGACTGCACGAAAGGTGCGACAGTAGTTACTTGTGATGAATTATTTCTTGCATCTTAAACCTTTCTTCTATTCATGTTATCTCCATTACGTACTTTATCTTTTTCAAGTACGTTTTTATCAAAGACTGGAGTCTACATTCTAATACTCATTCTGTAAGTAAAAGAGACCTTTATTATAGTTATTTTATCTCCGCCTATTCAGAAGCCGCTTCAAAAGAAGGATGTAACATATCTAGTATCTCTGCTCAATCATCAGCGTGTACAAAAACAATATCATCTCTATTTATTACATTAGCTCAAACGGCAGTGCGTACATAGATAATATTTTCTCTAATCACTACATCATAATCTACAAGCATTGTATATAATGAATCTCATTCCTATTAATTTCTGTAATTAAGCACCGATGCTAAAATAGACCATATTACACATACTACAGTTATACACTCTTGCACCTCTACTAGAACCAACTCTACAGAGGTAACTTCACTCTTTATAACATATACGATAATCGATTCACAACTGATTATCTCAAACATTACGACCATCATTTTTCTTTTAAATAAATAATTAATTCGGATTAATTCCTACGTCGATGCCTAACTCACAACTTATTTTCAACGCCTTATCTTACCTGCCATAAATTAAAACTTAATTTACAAAACTATGTAATTCATTTCAAGTTTGATTGACTACTTGATCAACAATAAAGATTTAAGCATACAAAATAGTTCAGACTCTTTTCTTTGAAATTGATTTGTATTCCTCCCTTTTCACTATCTGCCTTTCTTCACTCACATGTTGCGAGTGTGTACTCTCCCCGAGGTGGAAGAGGGGAGAGGCCGGCCGTGGAAGGGGTTGAGATAGCAGGGTAGAAGAAACTAAGGCGTAGGTAGTGCTGTACAACTGAGGTTTATTGAAAGTATACGAAAATAAATGAAACTGTGGTCGTTATCGAATGAATTAAAATAATATATAATAATAATAAATAAAATAATATTAAAATAATATATTGCACCGAGTGACTATCAGTCCAGCTTATTAACATAAAAAAGGTCTCTCGTTCTTTTCATAAGGCCCCTTCCTCTTCAATTCTTTTTACTAATCAGGAGAAAATAGTGACCTCCACTCTTCAGAACCTGGACATCGAAAATACCCGCAGGACGGCGGGGTGTCATTAATAAAAATAGATTACACCAGAAGCATAGTAAGTTTTATCGACAACTTCATCACAAAGATCTGAGTGACTTGAAGTGTGCCATTAAGCGACATCCAATTTACAACGGACCGCCTCTGCAGACCGTGATGTGCAAGAATAGTTGCACTACTATGAAAAGCCAAAAGGTTCTTTTATCTATTTACAAAAGCACGCGAAGTCAAAGGAAAGAAACGACGTTCAACTTACAACTCACTATCGCAATAAACACTTCCCCGAAACCACAAACAACGTCCGACTTGCAAATGATCGTCACAGCGACTACTTTGCTATACAACACGAAAGTAGTTAATTGATTTATCAATCTAAGCTTTCAAGTTAAGATTTTCTCGATCAAACCCAAGATCTTCAATTATAATGAATAACAAGACATTTCAATTTACAACTTACTATCAAGATAACGTAATCGACTTTCTAGTCAACATAAATACAACTAAAATTCCATATTATATTCAGAATATTATTTTCAATAAATGCTCTTACAGTTGCATACAATTATCAAAGACTTTCTTTCGATACCTACCGCTATTTCTCTCTTTCCAATATCTGCCTCTCCCCCTTTCTTTCTTGGGAGAGTTTACACATTGGGTTAATTCTCGAACACAGTCACTTTTCATAGAGTGAAACTAGAGTAGGAGAGTACTGGTTCTTATTGTAAAAATGCTTACAACGTGACATTAAAATCATCCAATTAAATCCCAAACATATTTTATATAGCTATTAAAAAAATATCATTTATTTCCTAGCATACGTAATAACCTATACTAATAAATCAATAAAAATAATATATTTTATTCATTAACGTCATAATATTTAAACTGAAAGTATTTATTATAAAAATTAATGTTTTAATTATAATTTAATTCTTATAAAATATTATAAATGTTATATAATGATTAGAACTCTGTAGAACATTTTTATTTTATTCATTAATTTCATTCCATTGTGTATACAATAAAAAATAACAAACATAAATCCTATCGAAAAGACTGTTGATATTGTAATTTATTGCCTAGTTTTATTTTTATAGGTATTGCTTTTATTAGTGTTTCATTAAATATCGGTAATTGTAATAAAATTTTCAAAGTATAGATTTATATACATAAATTTTTGTTGAGTGAACTTTTTTTAATAAAAAATAATAATTACTCATTGATAATTATTATTATTATTATCCTTATATTTATATTTTAGAAATATTTAATTTCAAAAAATTAAATATCAAAACGTATTATGTATAAAATGTATAGTAGTTTTTTATTTCATATGTTAAAAAAAAATATATATATATATGTATATGTTATTAATTATTGTTTTATTAAAATCTCTATAATATCAATTATAAGAAAAATAGAACAGCATTTTATAAGACAAACATAAAAATATACTAGTAATAAAAAATCAATAAGCTCATACAAAATTTAACAAATTACAATGAATTTTTTATTTTACGTCTTTCATACATTTCTATTTTTTAAATTGATGAATACAATATTTATGGATTTTAATTACTATGAGAAATAAAACATCTACAAAATCATAGTAATTTATTTATTCATCTATCACCTGAGAAGTAGTAATTTTCGTCACTATATTCGTTTCTCGTAGTAATTATTGTCACTTATTTGATTCAAATAAAACGAATGAAACTAAAAATTACTATATACCAAATAATGTTTTTCACTTTCATGGTTTTTTTATATTTAGATGAAATATTTATTCTTAATTTGTTTAATAATTTATAGCAAACTTCAACATTATTTTTAAAGTACTTAAAACTACTTAAAACAACTTAAAAATACTTAAAACAAATAAGATGTATTTATTCATTTTATCTTTTTTGTCTATCTTTTTTATTTTTCCTTTTTCTCATTCGGATAGTTTCATTTTTGATATATCTATATATAAATCATTTTGAAATTTGTTACAAATGAACATTATTTCGTAAATTATATTATTTTTCGTATAAAAGCGTCTATATCAATTTAATGATCTTGTATAATCCAAGAAAATAACGAATTATTTCAAGAATATTTGAAAAGTTATTTGTTGGAAACTCAAGATTCACATTAAACAGGTCTTTGTTATTAATTGTCAAGAAATCGTAATCTTAAGGCGACATTAGAAAATTAGTCTGAAAATTTGTTTGTTAAATTTATAAAACTAATTCATGCACTTTTATTTCTAATATTAATTCAGAAAAATACATCACATATTAATTTTTTTTCCATTTAATTCAGTTGGTTCATATAGTTTATAATGGTTGTTGTAACATTTAAAACAAATCAGTATAAAGAATCCATTATTATTATAAAGCAAAAGAGTGGAGGGAGAAAGATGGGCAAATAGAGAGTGAGAAAGAAATGAAAAAATAATTCTGAGTGTCATTAAATTAAGAAATAATCATATTTGATTCATTAATTAACTCTCTCTCTCTCTCATTTATTCGCCCTTTAATTCTCCCATTTTAATTACATTTTTTATAAAAATTCGATCGCTCAAAAGTTACATAAGTTTATAACATATTAGATAAATTCTTCAATCTTGCTTGTACATATTAATAAAACATATTATGTAAACAGATGTTTAAGAATTGTTTAAAAAATAAAAATGAATCTTAAATTTGAATTTTTTACAGGTGCAATTTCCGAAGATAAGCAAAGAAAGGCAATATGTTTTAAATTAACTGTTAAAATTTTATTATTTTTAACTTATTTTATTTTTATTTTTAATAAGTATATATATTTAATTTTGATAAGTATGTCATTTTTAATTAAGATAAAATCATAAATTTTATTTTTGCTGCATCTTGAACACTCCTTTCATATTCTTCATAAAACTTATGCAAATAGAATGTAATACAATAATTAATAACAAACAACTATATAAAAAAGAAAATAGCATCATATTCATTAATAAATTATCGTAATACTTAAAGTTTCTGTCTATATATTTATCTGTTTATATAAATAATATATTAAAGGCAGCTTATTAATTGTCAAAACATTAAAAGAAATTTCGCGTTTGATATTACGAAATTATCTGTAATTTTGCATAATTTTACGAGGCCAGTAATAAAAATAAATCTCTTCACTTTATATTTTTCGAATGGCATAAACATTTCCCATGCTCATTTTTTGCTTTATTTTTATCTTACCTATAAATAGAACAGTTTGATAAATTAATTAATTTGAAATAAAAGTAATTTATGAATATTTTAATATTAAAGTGAATACATTTTTTTTTTACTACTAAACAATTATCGAATGAACATAAAAAATAGGATTTTTATGATTTAAGATTTAATTACTTTTAATTTAAAGAGTTTTAACTCTGAATTCTTATGATATGAAAATATTATGAAATCATTTCGTAATAAGTTTAAAAACAGATTTTTTTAACTAAGATTTTTAAATCCAAGTATAAATTGCAGTACTTTGAAATATTATATTTCTTCGATCTTCTTGAAAAGCATTATTTTAAATAATTTTTAACATAAATACTTCATTTGGTTAATTAACTGATTAAAAACAATTTTTTATAAGATTATTCAATCTTTAATTTACTTTTTTTATAAAAAAATAATTTTTTATATAAAAAAACGGAATAATCTATGTTCATAATTCTAAAAATTTTTTATTTTGCATTTTAAAGATGTAATTTTATTTTATATACTCATTAATAATCATTATTTTTAATAAATTTCAACGAATCTCATAAAGATATTGTTAACCACAAATCAATATGTTATATTCAATTTTATTATAAACATTTTTATTTTAATTATATTTTATACATTGCTTTCATAAATTTATTGAATCAATAAATAATACAAACTAAATGCTTTTAAATAAAATAACTCCCATAAAACTGAAAATATTATTAAAATATTATTTTTTGAAAATATTTCATGTACTGTAACGATCAGTAGGTCAATGACGCTAAAAGTAAAAATAGTTTTTACTGGACGACATTTTTAGGCTCAAAGTCTCAGTTCACATTAATTTATATGGAAAGGAATTGTAAAAAGAAATTCGTAAAAACGCGAAGTATTCGAAGCTGCAATTCAAAATTGTGCTATTATATCTTTCAATCACATTTATAATTTCAAGAAAGGGATTCTAATACTTTAACTTTATTACTTAATTACAATAGAATTGATCCAATATCCTTATCTTTATCCTTGACTTTATAGCACTGAAATTAAATAATTCGAACTAATAAAGAGAGAAAATCCGCGAATCGAATACTTGAATCTATTAAATGCTGTTAGTCTAATCAAGATTATGGATTTTATGTCTAGTTCTCTTTGGCAAATGCACATACAGACAAAAATGGAGCGCTTTACAAGTCGCTAATAACACTATTTGGAAATTTGTGGCATTTTTCATCATGAAATAAATAAAAAAATATGTTATTAAGGGAGCAACTGTACCGTTGCCATACGTTTTTTTACTCACTTTGAATATTAATTAATTTCGTAGAATTGTTAATTAAAAAGATATCCATCAAACAAATAATTATTTTATTATTATTTGAACGGTAAATTCTATAAAATGAAATATGAAAAAAATTATTAATTTATCAATAATTTTATGCATTATATTTAAAACATTATTATTAGAATTTTTAATATTTTGATTATAAATTAAGCTACTTTGAAAGGGTAAGATAACAGATTTCAAACAAAACCATTACGAATACAATAATTTAAAAAATATGGTTCTAATGAATAAATATATTTTTTCGAAAAAGTTATATATAAGATTTTTTGTAAAATTTGTAAAATTTGATTGATTTAAATATTATGTATATAGAAAAGTGATTTTTAAAATAAATATACACGATCTTTCAATTGAAAAAATTATTTCAGAAAGTCTTCTTATATACAAACATATCACAATTGATTTCTAATTAAAAAATTTAAAAAAAGATAAAATATTTATTCTAAATAAATAAAACGGAATGTTTTTATATGATCAATCCTTGATAATTGAATATATATTAAATTAATGATATTAATAATTACAATATCTATTTAATTTAAACAAAAAATATATTTAATAAAGTAAACATAAGTTCTAACATAAAAATGTAATTTCGAGAAATTTTGTCAGAGTACTAACGGAATATTTCGAATAGCACAAAAGAGAAATTGTGCTCCTAATATTGCAATAAATAGTAGTTAATAATGATAGAATAATTTTCTTGCAATTGGTTGCTCCTCGGATTTCGACATATTCTATACATTCGACATATTCTATATATAAGTATTTTTTTAAGTATTCTGATTATACATCTTACTTACAAAATCGTGCTCCCTCTCTCTTTCTCTCTTACTTATTTGCTTCTTTCTCTCATTAAAGGTATTCATAATAAAATGAAGTCATTTGGGTCATTAGTTCTATAATCACTGAAACTCTTATACTTAATTGCCTCTGTACTTTCCCAGTTCCAATTTGCTTTATTAGGTCCCATATATTTGCTAGCCATCATATCATTAAGTTAAAAAGAGCACGAGGGAAAGGAAGCAAAAAAAAAAAAAGAGAAAGCCACGCGTATACACATGTGCGTGCAGATGTGACGTAGTAAATGACGAAATAACGAAAGAACGATGAAGAAAAAGTAGTTACGAAGTGCTCAACTGTAACCGAACTGCACTTTCCTACACTGGCAGAGCCATTTGATGATGCGGGCGTTCCTCTCGACGATGCTCGGTTGATCGCTGCTCTTTTGGCCACCGCCGGGACACTCTTCATTGTTCGTATTGCCGGCACTGCAGTTGGGCCACACAGTGCCCTGGCCGTTAGCTGTCCAGCCCTGGTAGAGTCCTAGGGCTGAATCCACGGAGCTCACGCTATCGAAGAAGACGGGCGAGCTCGCCTTAGAGGAGCTTTCAGTGATGTTCTGATAGTTGTCTTGGTCGAAGCCCAGCCGATCAAAAAATGACTCGAGCTGAGTGATCGAGCGGGGCGGCTGGGTCGGGAGCTTTGGGGCTAGAGTACCACCATCCTGGCGCCAATAGCGCTCGCTGATATCTGACTTGGAGCGTAGGATGGGACGACCTCGACCCTCCTTCCAGCCGTCCGAAAATCTGTCGGATAAGTGCCATTATTTATTCTTGATATTGAGATACAATAAATCTTATTTAATGATTGATTCTATAAAATCTTTTCAGTATTATGCTATTAATATATATGTTTTTATGATTATTTTAGGATAAATTATCTAAACAATTGAATAATGAGACTTGAATTTTCTTTTGTAACATCTCATAGAAAGTAAAACTTGTTTAATAGTGGAATTAATTTGCTTATTACAAAATGCACCGAATAATTGAATCATAGATAGTTGTCAGACACACTCGATTGCAATGTTTCCATGTAAGAATGAGATAATATTTCAAATTGAAACAATCTTGCTTTAAAATGTATAGTTATTGATTGATTATTGACTTTTTAGCTGAAAATTTAAATCATTTAAATTAAAATTGTTCGAAAAACTACTTATTTCATTTAAACAGCTAATAAACAAAGCAAATAAGAGCGTATTGTATGTATGTTAATATATTTGCAAAGAAGTAGTCACAAAATATATGCGCAAGGTTTATACTTAAAATTTCTATAGGCTATTTTTATTACAATTAATAACGTGATTTGTAATTGTAATCTACAGCTGTACATACGATTACTTTTAATGTATTATTTTTTAAGTTACTTATAATGTTTATTAGACATCTGCTTATTTTTAAGTGTATTTATATAATTTAGACTATATGTTAGTAAAAATCGAACATATAATATATTCAACTTCATTCTAACTAAAAATAAATAACGATAAAAAATTTAAATACAGTTTCGAATAATTACCTAGAATTACAAGTAGGACTGGAATTGGTCTGACTGTTGCTGCTGTCAGTATCAGGACTGTAATGCTTAATAATAGTAAGTGATGTTTCGTTGTTATAGCTGTTACTTTTTCTCGATCTGTTCTTTTCGGTCGAGTGCTGCGTTGAGGCACCGCTATCACGTCGAACATGACTCCAGCAGTCCTAAAGGAAAGTGTCATAGTTATATTGTTTTTTTTTATAATTACATTTAATTAATTAATTATGTTAATTAATTACATTTAATTAATTAATCGATTTGTTTAATCACTAAGTACTGTTTCGATTAGCTCGTTTTCATCCAACCTGCTTGTTTTATCAACTTCAATTTTACTTTCGGCATGCGTGCGTTATTATAACTATTAAACAAAATAATGCATCGAGATATAATATTGAAAGGTACAATCTTTTTCTTAAATGAAGATACCTAACGATAAATACTTCCCTCTTTTCTCTTTCCTTAATTAAAAGTATTTTTTTATATTTTAACAGATGAATGATTAATTGTAAGATTAATTCAAGTCAAATAATCCATATACTGTATGTCAAAATTCAATCATGAATTTGAAAAAAAATAAAAAATTTTATGCCCCTATATTTATGACTGAAATTTTTGTTCATGGTATTTAAATATATTAAATGTTAGTCGTACATTCAATGCTTTAATATTTGATTTTAAAATAAATACTTTTAAATCACGTTATCTGTTCCGGAATTAATTCGAGTGTGATTTCTCCCCAAGATGGTAAGTGGGAGAAACAGATAATGGAAGGGCAGAGCGAAAATTATTAACAAGATAAATACGTGTGCGTTGCTCTCTGTAGTATGAGTTACTTTATTTAATCTGAAAACATCCTTGTGTCCGTATAGTTGATTTCTCTGTTTGAAGCCAGGCTTCTTACCCTTAGCTGCCTTTGCTTGTAGAACTTCAAGCGTGAATTACTTGTACGTTATTTTTTAAGTCGTACCCGGATTGAGGTTGAAGCTACCTTCCTCTGCTCCAGTGTAGGAGTCGAAGAAAAGTGTAGTGGAAGCCTTCAATGCAAGATAACATTCAGCGGTATGTACTATATTGGCACGGGTGCGGGGTACTTGTCGACGGTAATTGTTCATTGCGTATTTTTACAAGTATTGACTGCATGAGCAATGCAGTCGAATTTATACAAATCACTCTGCTTCTTCGCGAGGGTTCGGTCATCCACACGTATCCTTCGGGAAGCTTGAGTCATTGTATCGCTATTATTCTTGGATTGTGATTGGTGTACTGCAATAAGTAATTGCTTAAGCTGCTACGCAATAAACAAATGTAAATAGCGCTTGTCGGTTTCTTTGTAATTGTACGATCAACCATGGGAAGTGGCTGGCAAGTGTGTTTCTTGAATCTTGATAGTAATGTTGATTCTACTTGATTTTGAATAAAACACGCGACATAAGCGGCTGTATTTGAAGTTTTGATCCAACACGAGGGTTATAAACAAAAGTCGCGTCGCGATTGTGACGCGAGACTAGAAATTTCAGGAGAAAATTAAGGCGCTGCGGCACTTCTGGCGATCATAAACATGCCGAAAAATATAACGAATTTCCATAATTTCCATAAATAATAAATAATAATAATAAATAACAATATTATTTCGAGCCAGTCGAGACTTCCACGGAATCTCGAACACTATCACATTACCATTAATATATATATATATATATATATATGTTTAACATTATAATTTTTTATCCTTCTATCTATATTTTCAATATTAACAGATATTAAATTTTGATTATTCATGCATAGGTGTGAATTCTACAGAATATATATTTTTAAAGTTAATATATCAACGTATGAAATAAAATAGCTGCTAAAATAACTAGAAACTTTTTCAGTCGCAGAATTATAATTCTTATTTTTGAAAGTTATCGATATTTTGACCAAGCAATTTATAAAAACTCCCAATTTAATAAAATTTAATATTTTTATGGGAAAAATGTAATACTTTAAAAAACTAAAATATAATAAAAATACTTTTTAAGGGAATAGGTGTACGTAAGAATAGATTTGAAATTTATTGTAATAATTAAAAAATTATTTTATAATTATTTTATAATTTATTAAAATATAGATCAAAATAATTTAAGTAAAAAGTTATACACATTTTTATTTATTCTATTAACATTTTTATTTGAAATTTATTTGTTGTTATATGAAAATGTTATAGCTTGTTATACTAAATAATTATAACTTAATAATTAAGATTTTTAATAACAATTAGTTTTTATTACTGTCACTATACCTTCAACGTCACTAAGATCATATAAAATTATTTTTTGGGTGTACATTAGATATGTCAATATAATAAAACTTTTTCTCTCAATAGTGATAGTAACCACCTATGATGCAATTTCATTAATAGTAATCCTACTATTATTACTATTACCACTACTAATAATAATAACATTACTATAATATAATTATTATTAATGATTAAAGTTAAGCAATAGTTTTTAAATTAATAAAATTTAATTATAGAAATTGTAAATATCCAATCATTTTGTATTCAGTGGAATAAGCCAACAATTGAAGAAACAATTGAAATACTGATAGTTATAAATGAATTATTCTTAGTGATTAAACTGATAAATATTTCGGCTCTGGAATTGCAATGCAAAAACATTTACCTGTATTTTCGGAGGTGGCTCACTCTTGTGAGTGCAGTTTCCGAATGAATCGCCCGAATTCCTAGCCGTAGCTCCATGGTTATTTTTGCTCGAGCTCGTGGACTTATAGGTTTTGCCCTCCAATGACAGGATGCTACTCCCGTCAATACCCCTGGAACCCATTGAGCGTTTTATAAGCCGCGAACTGCAACAGTTTTTATACTTTACATAACCAGCGCATGATCATCAACCATAAGAAAACAATCTTTAAGTAGTTAAGAATTATATCCGAATCGACAGGAAATATGCTGTCTTATGGTAACCATATGTTTTATGGAGTTTTTAGGGCCTCTGTCATATAGGATTTGAAGGACTCATTTCTTAATCATTTTTAGAAATGATAATTGTATTTAAACGGCAGTGTGAAAAAACTAAGGCTAATATAATAGTCTCTTTGGCTAATTATCATATAATTAGACGTATGGATTTTTTTCTGTAACCATAAGCTATTGTCTTAAGTATACTGAAATTTTTTTGCAGCAATATGTTGTGATTTAATAAAACGTTAGATTATAACTTATTATTATATATAGTTAATAAGAAATGTTGTAACTTATTAATAAATTTATTGACAGAGGTATTAAATAGCTTTAACGCAGTTTGTTTATGAATCATTGGATCATATGGATTATTTTAATATACAAAAAGGACGACATTTTGAGTTATAATAAAAGCAATTGATATATAGTTACCATATACACAGTTTTGAAATAGAGTTTATTGGGTTGTTATTGAGTTTAGATTATTGATGTATGCAATAGACAATATAGTATTTTTTATTTTAATTATCAACAATGGTATTATCTCATTTCTTATTTATGAGTTATTTTATGAAACATTTTTTTTCTTCTTTGAATGATTTCATATAATTAATTTTTATGTAAACAAAGATTGGAGCAATAATTATCGAACGATTTGTATTGCGTTCATTCTGTTTTAGCTTCAATTCATATCATGGGTTTAAGCAACTTTAACGTACCTACGGTAGTAGACGCAATCTCTACTAAAGCTGTGGTCGGAGTAGTTGGAGCCAGTTTCGCAGTCCATGCAGCCGGCATTTAGCTGTGCCTTCCTCAAGCTTTTGCTGGAGGCTCGCGGCGACAAAGAGGCCTGTCTACGCGTGCTGGTGTGTAGGTTCGGGAGGGATTTGTGGCAGGGAACCGTGACCGCGGTCTCGATAGCCGAAGATATCGAACTCCCGTGACCGGATCGGTCGTTGCCTGAATAACCGGACCTCACCTCGTGCGAGTGCGAGTTGCTGCGGCCAAACTTGAAGCGCACCTCGGCGCCCAGCGTCGACGACCACTGCTTCTGCCGCTACTCAAATAATCTTTGGTATTAATGGCTTAACTATATGAACATGCTAGAGGTTTTCCGGAATGAAGAAGAGCTTTTGCAGGCTCTTTATTGCGAAAATCGATGATCGCTAGTTTATGCGTTATTAAAGTTTGTTAAAATTTATGCCATTTTGATATTTTTCGTCTAGAATTAATCTTCTGTCAAATCGAGGTGAATAGACACACAAGAAATGTATTACCGAAAAGTATTCTGCAATGGGTGCACTTTTTATAGGTATTCCAAAAAATATTATGAAGAAAAGACTATTTGTTAACTATTTGTCTATTCGAAAAATTAAAATTAAAAATTAGTCTATGTTTTAATGGTAATTTTACAGTCTTTATTTCGTTTACACAATAATACTATTTTTGGTTTTATTTTTTATTTTACACAATCATTAATATTTCGAATAATTATTGCTACTCTTTCGAGTGTATGATAGTTTTTATAATTATAAAAAATACATACATTAGTTTATGATTATTTTTTTGAATCATTAAGATTTTTAGATTGTCTAAATAAAGTTATTATTTTTCTTTCAAATTTTCTGTATTTTAGCACTTAATTTTTGAATATTTACTCATTATTCAGTATTTAATGTAAATCACTTAATATAAAAAAGTGACATCTTATATATCTTAAAATTGCCGACTTACAATTACAAAATGAGCTGCTTAATATTCAATTCACTCATTTAATGAAGAAAGATAATTAATTTTGTATCGTGTCAATAATTAAAAAAATTAATTAATTGTATATCAACAAAACCAAAGAAACGATGAAGTAACATCAGGAGTGTAAACTTTCTTTTTGACGGTATTGCATTCAATGTCGTATATGTGTCGGTTCGGTTAATTGATATTTATAGCCATTACGATAGAATTACAATTCATGATCTTTATGAAATCTTGAAAATACACTTAAGGTGACATTGGTACAACAATGGCGTGTTTGAACATTACCCTCGTAAGGAAGTTAGTGGAAGTAGTAGAATATTGTTGAAGTTGGAATTTTATGAGCAAGTTTTCTATATTCTATATTGAGCGATCATTTTTCACTTTTCTTAACAGCTGCAATCTATAGGTTTTACGTAATATTGAATACAAATTATGAACGGTATTTAATATAATGATAATGATGATGGATGTCTGCATTACAAGAGAAAAAATGTACGCGTTGAAAAATTTATACTTTGGAAATTCTGCATTGTGCCAAAATAAATTATTAGTAAAGATAAAATTATATAATTATATAATTTTTTTGACTGTCGCTAACGTAGTCATAATTGTATAATTTGTAGTGGTATTCAGTAGTTAAAATATTAATATTTATAATGTTTTATTTGTTTCATATACATCACTTTTCAAAATAAGTCTTTGGTATTTTAACATTTTATAAAGCTATGTGTTATTTATAATTTTTAGTATATTAAACGCATATATCAGCGTGGTTTATTTCAAAATAGTTAATTACAGCATTAATTTATGGAAATAGCATTATAATATTAGTAATAAGGTATTTTAATCGTCCATGATATTATTGTCCATGCTATGCACTGTAAGAAATCTAAATGTTTATTTGATTATGAGAACAAAGTGATTATTGCTAAGCTCAAAGAGCCCAACACGTGCGAAGGAGGAAAAAATATTAACCGGGAATGCCGATCATAAGAAAACAAAAAAGTATAAGATTTATGGAAAAGGTGAATAAAATTTACTATAAAGAAAAATTAAATTCCGAAACTTAAATGGTGATCCTAGTTTACTACACTTGATATAGCAAAAGAGCTGAGAGGACGTTTCGATGAAATCGGATATAAAATAATTGGCAATAATCAAATATAGATGAATATAACTCACCGTGCAATCGTCTTCCTTGCATACAGATGAGACGATACCTCCTGGGGAGTACCTCAATTTGTCCTCCATGGTCGGTTGGCTCTGGCCGGCGCTGTTATTGGTTCTCTGCGGCGTGACATATTCCGAGGGTACCAGTAATCTGGACAGTTCGGACTCCGGGAAAAATACGGTTTCTTTACCGTCGGTGTTAAGAAGTCTGCGCAGTTTCGCCTGGAGCTGCTCAGCACCTGAGGTACCACTGACATTGGATCCCAATACCGAGCGCCGTTGTGGAAGTGGTACAAGCCTCGGACTTTTCGGCGGCAGCGCTGGTGGCAGTGTGCGTTGGGGGCTCAGAATTCCCTCACCTTTGTTTTTATTTTTATGTTTATGCTATGTCATTTGTGAAAGCACATCCTCATTGACTGCTCGCCTTTACCCGGGCATTTTTTACCCGACAGGATTAAGCCAATTTACTCAAATTCACGTTTTGAAATACTTTCACATTTTTGTCATTGTATGCAGTTAATAGTCTTAGTTATTAATGACGAGAATGAATGTTATGCCTGTGATATTTAACGAATCGAATATTCAAATGATGGTTGAATTGACGGTATTATTACTTTTTTTACAGTCTTAAACGTTTCAAGTTGTATACTATTTCTTTTCAATATCAACTGACCGATGAAACGAGATAGTCAATGGAGAAAAATTAAAACATTAATTGTCTGTTTACTTGATATATTAAATCACGCTACATACGAATTTTATATTTTTATTATCTCATTGTTTTGGAACTAAATAGAAACTTGAGAGTCACTAAATAAAATTGTTTCTTTTCACATTTGTTTTGAATACTTTTTATGTTTATGATTGCCAGATGTCCCGGAACAGCCGACGAATATACCGATAATATTTTATATATATTTTTTCTTTGACATTTATTTGAAATAATCAAGTTATCTCAGAACCTTCCAAGAACCCACGCGCAGTTGCTAAACATCGTATGATTTATTTTCATACCAAATAGATACATATTTTGAAAAGTGTAAATATCAAGCGACGCCACGGTCTGAAGCGTCGGTACAATATTTCGCGCGCCGACCCAGCAGTCCGACGCGCGGCCGGCCACCGCTGTGACGTCTCCACTGCCTAAAAAGCCGTCGACACTACCGGTCAAAGAGCACCAATAACAACTGAATAATTAGCTCTTCACCAATCATCGAAAGTTCCCACTCTCATAAATGAGCAAGAAAAGTCCCCCCCGGCAAGGAGCGGGGTGAAGATTGTAAGTATTGTGTCTTCGGCGAACCTCATCAGATTCGCTTTGATCTTATTGAATTATCATATTAAAGAATCATATTAGAATAGCATTAGTCTCCAGATTGTAGTACCGATCTGTCAGTTTGTAATTTCTCAATATGAAGTTATGTATAGCGATTAACTTTTCAGCGACCAATGTAGGAAATCTGATGAGGTTCAAATTGCCCACTGAGAGGAAAGAAAGGACTTTGGATTGTGCTACTCGCTCGACGCGATCGAAAAAGCGACAGCAGTTACCAAAATACAAGGGACCTGCACGCAGGTACTCGTGAGCAAGCACAGGCAATATAATCAAGGAAGCTGCTACTAATGTGCAATTAATCAATTGCACGCGGCATAATCAGTACTTGGTTCAAAACTTAAAGTGAGTAAGCAGACACACCGAGTCACAGATAACCCTGTTGATCTAAAATAACACAAGTCCATGTTTGGTGAGATTCAATTTATGCCTGAATATTGCAGTAGTGTGGACTAGAATGACATATAATTCATAAAACCATAACACCACTCCAAGCATCGTAAGATTCAAACTTACGCCTCAATATTGCGCCCGTGCGGAAATAAGCAACCTTTAATTAAATTCATGGAACTCAACATATTTGTAAATTCACTTCAAGCTTTCGCGGTATTCAATTCATGGCTGAATGTTAAGATAGTTCAAGATTTATAATTAAAAATTAAAATAGGATTATATTAATACCATATGGTCTCAAGATAGCATTATATTTCAATACTTTAAAATAAATATCATTTTACAGCATTATCCACGCTACTTTTGCCTCTGTTTTATTCTACCCTGCTATCTCTCTACCTCCACTGTCTGCCGCTCCCTTGGGGGAGCATTTTCTCGGGTTAATTCCCGAACACTCATTAAATAGATAACAGGAAATGAAAGTAAACTTGTTATATTTTAAATACTTTAATCTTGAAATGTATTTGGATGTTAAAAAGAAAACATTTATAAATATTATTCATTTTAGAAAATATCTGATATAAATTAATTTTAAGAATAAAAAAGTCAATTCCTTTAACTCTAATATTCAGTATGCTCAACTATTATAAACTAATCGCATTAAAGATATAAAAATTGTATAATTATTTATAAAAATAATTCAAACCATCCAATAAAAATTTTAATGAAAATAATTTAGATTATATTTTAACGTAAGAAAATAATATGCTATTAATATATAATAAGTAGAATCATTAAACATTTTTAATAAGTATAGAAGGTTCTAATATTCTTTTTAATATCGTCTGAAATGGAAAATAAAAATTAAAAGTTCTGTTCAATTTTAAATTTTAAGATGACACATCTAAAAAGCAAATTAATAAATCACTATATTAGAATATACTCTATGGAAGTATACTTTAATCAATTAGATTGTGATTTTGTTCTTTTTAAAATTTTCATAAAACAGAGTAATATTAAGTACTATTTTTTATATGATTTGTTTTATTTAAAATTATAAAATAATATTTATGTATATATTAGTATCAATAGATATTCATACGAATATATTATTTTTTTTATTAAGCTCCATAATAGATTTTTAATATAATATTGAAAGAAAAAAAAAATTAATTAATTAATGTTATATATATATTGTAAAATATTATAAATATTATAAAAGTTTGTATTGTACAAAATATGTCGGTACTATTTCAATTTAATATTTTTAATTACACAATTTAATTAAATACTAATTTTTAGCAGACAATTTTATTAAGTATGAAATAATTATAACAAAGCTTATTAAAATAAGTTAATTTAAAGAACATTACATTCATGCTATTAATGATTAGGTCTTAAAAATTATAATACTGCAACAGTCTGAAAATGCCATTACCCAGGGTAACACTAGTTTTACCTCTGCATGTTCTTACTTGAAACTAGCAGTAAAAACGACAAATAATGATCAAGCTCCTCTTTCAGAAGAAATTACACTGAGTTCATGTTACAGTATGATAGTTATAACTTTCTTTAAATTTTTTTCGAAAAATACAAAAAAGGATTATTAACTAGGCGTGTATTACTCTCACTCATAATAAATCATTGGTCGACTATTTGCACATTTAACCGTAATTACATAGTACGATTTATAAACTGTACAGGACTAATGTTTTCTTTTCTCAATAGACGAGCAGTCGGTGTTCATAATTGCAGAGTACTTACGCTTGTCATAGTCCGCGGTCCAGCTGCAAGACTGCTGTTGCTGTAGTATGGGACATCCTTGGGGCGTTCCGCATTTCCGTAGAAGTCGGGGTGGCGCTCCAGGCACCGTCACTTGAGATACTTGCAAGTGACCGCTGTTCTTCAATTCTTGCTTCCGATCTAATACTGTTTCACTTTTTACATAAAAGGCTTTCGACTCTTGTAGTAGCTCGACTGCACTTTTGCGCTTGCCTGGACAATGATTTTAAAATTAAAAATTATTACTTGAGAATCGAGTAGTGTTTTTAATTTTATCTTATATATTGTAAAACATAATGTTATGAGTTATTTTAAAAAATCGAAGCAACGCAGACGTTTTTTAAATTATTGAAAATTAAATAAAAAACAATTATATATTTTAACAAAATATAATAATGTTAAATCTTTTTAAATAAAAAGGGTTGATTTTAATACATTCTGAAATCAGAAATTTTTTTTATACAAGACATTCAATACCTATCAAATTTCTTTCGCTATGGTAAAACTAAATAATTAGTTTAATTTACATTATTTTTCAATAAACTTTATTAATTGAAATCGTTATCATTACATTAATATAATACATCTCAAATATATAGCTATCATGAGCAGTAAATGCCTTTCGTAATTTTCAATACATATTTAATAAGATATAATTAATTTTCATTTAATTTCTCTATACTTTTCTTAAATAAAAAATGTTAATTTCTATAATTTAGTTCATTGCAAATTATGTTTTTTTTAATTAAAATGATAGTTGATAGAATCACAAACGAATTTTAATTCATGTTAATATCTATTTCATATATTATATATAATTTAAGGAAAACCATGAATGTCCTTCTCCTTCCATTATCTGTTTTCCTACTCAACATCTTAAGAAAATTATGCTCGGATTTTATACTCTTCAATTATACTCTATTAAAAATGAGTTTTCTTATCTATTAATATTATTTATAATTTATATGTTCGCTTAATGATTTTGCATAAAATCTATTAAAATTAAGTTTCTTATCAGTATTTATTCAAATTAAATAAAATCCTTGTATGAGATTTTATGAGGTACCGTCTATCCAGCTTTCGTGGGCTCAGCCTTACCTGTGCCGACGGCCAAGTGATAGAAGTTTTACCTTGTGTGACTGTATGCACTCCC